>CAUYRH010002816.1:0-136592 GCA_963574655.1 Perodicticus potto
TTTTTTTTTTTTTGAGACAGAGCCTCAAGCTGTCACCTTGGATAGAGTGCTGTGGCATCACAGCTCACAGCAACCTCCAATTCCTGGGCTCAAGCGAGTCTCTTGCCTCCGCCTCCCAAGTCGCTGGGACTACAGGCGCCCGCCACAACGCCCAGCCATTTTTTTTTTTGGTTGCAGCCGTCATTGTTGTTTGGCGGGCCCAGGCTGGATTTGAACCCGCCAGCTCAGGTGCACGTGACTGGCGCCTTAGCCTGTTGAGCCACAGGCGCCAAGCCCATTTCTCAAACTATTTCTAAGGATTTGTTCAGGGACCATCTCAGGGGACGAGAGTGAGGATGAAGGACATGGAGTTTAGCGTCTGTGCCCCCATCTCCAGGCGTGTCTTTGACATGTTTAGAGTTTCAGGCTGGATTTTGCGTGGAGAAGAAGTTCTGCTATCAACAGCGGATGGGGGAGGGTGGGAAAGAAAACCAGAAGCAAGTTAATATCTCAGCTCTCTTTCTACTGAGGGTGACTCATCACCAGTTCCCACTGGTTCCTGAATAACCAATCCCTTAGGAGGACGGAGAGGGACTGTCCTTTACTCATCTGTACCCTCAGGGCACAGCCTGCGTGGCAAACAGCACTGGGCCACTGGCCACTGTCCAAGCTGAACGCTGGGCGGTGTCCCACAATGGGCCAACCTTGTGGCATCTGACAGAAATCAGGACACTTAGCTGGCCCTGAATCTATTGCTGAGCACATGTCACACATACAAACAGGGCTATGCTGAGATTTTAGGAGGGAAACTCACGTCCATGTGCCATTTTCCCTAAACAAATCAGGTTCTGGGGTACATGCACATGTGTGTGGACATGTGTGGACATGTGTGTGCCCTGTGTGCATGTGTGTGTGGACATGTGTGTGCACTGTGTGCACATATGTGTGCATAGAACCCACACCCTCAGTGCCTGCCAGCACTTTTCTGGGGTCCACTCCTGATCCTAACGCCAGGGGGCCGGGGGGGGGGGGCATGTGTATAATTCAGTGTGCCTTTGCCCAGCACCAGCCCTGTGGGGTTGGTCCAGCATGGGTGCCTGGCCTAAGCCAGGCCCACCAGAGCCCCCTCCTCAGGAGTGTGGAACTGGCCCTGGGAGACCCTGCCTCACTGGAGAGATGGTAACCCAGGAAGATCTGGTGCAGCCACTTTCCAGGCAGGCCCCGGGCAGCACGGTGTGCCCATCTGCAGGACAGAGGCAGGCCGCCTGCCAGCCCAGACTGTCTTTCTGCCACACCCAGCCCGAGGCTCTCTGGAGGTCTAGTGTGGCTTCCTTGCCCCAAGTTCCTCTTTTGGTGTAAAGATGGCTAGAATTGGTTGCTCACTAAAGACCTAAATCTGGCACAGGGTTTTTTGAGACTCCTCTCTTGCTCTTGAAATCTGGACTAACCACAAAGACCTGGACACTGCAGACAGGTCGCACCCCACAGATGTTTACCTAAGGAGGCTGGACCTGGGGTAGGACGGCTACCTGGAAAGGCAACTGTCCTTTCCGTGTTTTAGCTGCATCCAAGCTCCTAACTGGAGCTGGGAAATTTCCTGTGCCGCTTGGGAAACTTGCTGCATGGATTCTACAACTCAGAAAGGCTCCTTTTTAATCCCCCCAAAGGCCATGGCACTCCCACCTTCCAGAACCTCTGGCCTTAGCTTGTCGCTCCTCAGCCCTGGACCTGGAAATTTCCCTTGAGCATAAAGCCTAAGCCCAGACAGCTGTTGCTCACCCTGCCCATGTGCCAGCCACACGCCAGCCCCGCGTGGCCTGTGTACTCTCTCTGCTACCTCCCTGTTTCCTTAGAGCCTGCCCTCCCACCCACCCGGCCGACAGGCGGGGGCCCCTCTCCCCAGATTGGCTCCGGGTGTGCCTGCTGCTGCCCTCCCTCTGTGGTCCGCCTGCTCCTGCACCTCCTTCCTCCTGATACCTTCCCAGTACTGAGCGCTCTGCCTGGCCCAGAGCTGGTTCTGCAAACTCCGGCTGAACCGAAACCCACTGCGGTTGCACTTCCTGAGCTGGTCTTTCTTCTCGTTCCCACGCCCAGCTCCCAGGTCCCCTCACAGTGGCCCAGATGGTGTCTTCCCAGGGGGCCCCTGCCGTGTCTCCTGCCAGGGCTCCATGAGCGTGCTCGGAGAGTATGAGCCACCCCACGGGCCTGCCCTGCCCTGCCCTGCCCTGCCTGGCAGCCAGGAAGGAATGAACAGCCAGCTCCAGGGTACAGGGCAGGGGACCGACCCCCACACTGCTGTCGTCCAACTGAGCAGCACCTAAGCCCCCCTGGCGGCCCCTCTCTTAGCTCCTCCTTGTGTCTCCCTCTGTGGGTGTCTGTGCGTGGCCTTCGGGGAACATGCACTTAGCAGGCTGAGGCCTCAGCTCCTTTGGCAGCTCAGGAGCCGGAGGAAGGACCTGAGCCTGGGACCCAGAGCCTTCGTGTTGAAGGAGGGATGGGAGAGGACAGCTGTGAGGTCCCAGCTTGGGGGCCGCCTAGGGAAGGAGTAGGGCAGATTTAGGGGTCTCCAGGCCTCCAGCAGGGTCCCCCACTTCCTAGTTTTTCCATTTCCTCCTCTTGGACTGGGGAAGAGGCCACTGGGAGGGAAAAGCTCCCTATGTGACATGGAGGGAACAGAGAGCGTCAGAGGGGCACAGAGAGAAAGGGCATTGCAGAAAGGGCTTCTGCCAGGGTTGGTTACAAACTAGGTGGCCAGGCAGCTCCCAGCTACACTGGCTCCGGGAGGTGCTCACCGGCACAGTGAGCTCTCCTGCTCGCTTTCCTTCTGCAGACTCTGAGCCAGAGAGGATGACAGAGAGAGGGCGATGAGACAAAGCGGCTTCTGGAGACCCCACTAGCAAAGGGGTGGGGGAGAGACTCCACTCAGACCACCATGGGGAGCCTGTGGCTGTGGCTGAAACCTCCCCTTGGGGAGGGGGCTACACTTTCCAGCCCTGGGGTCCAGGAAGCAGAGACTCCGGTCCCCACCTCTGCACTCCGTGGCTTCTGCAGGGCCTACTGGGCCAGCAGCTAGGAAAGTTTCCAGCTGCAGGGGACAGGGGACAGATCCCCAGGGGCTTAGGGGGATGGTTCATCTCCCTCCTGTAGCATGGGGTCTGGGGCAAGTGACTCAGCGATTCTAGGCCAGGCCTGGGGCCTTCCTCTGGACGTGACTCTCCAGACAGTGCCCTCCCCACCAAGGAGTGAGGAGTGGCAGGAGCTGGCCAGCTTACCACCCTCCTGAGGTCAGAAAGGCCACAGTTTCCCCCAGATGCCCACAGTGAGGGTCACAGGCTACCCAAACCAGGAGGCAGGTTGGGAAAGGGGAGAATGTTCTATTGGAATTGACTTGGAGGGAGTGGAGCAAACACAGTGTGGGCTCCTGGGGCCACAGTCAGACAGGGCCAGGGCTAGAGATGGGGCGGGTCTGGGACCTAGAAACCAGCATGGAGCAGGTAGTGGGGTGGAAGCTCCAGGGAGCCCCTGTGAAGGCTGCAGGGCCCAGGCCTGGAGCCCCTTCCTGGCTGGCTTGAACACAGGAGTGTAGGGCAGCCCTGTGGCAGCCTTTGACAGTGCAAGAACATTGCTGCCACTATCTTGCACTCACTAGGCCTGGGGCCCAGCCCTGCCCTATAGATTTCTGCCACCCTGCGGCAACACCCGAGTCCTGGAGGTGAGACAATGTGCGGCACCTGGCACGGACTCCCTGAGTAGCCCTCAGAGGAGGCAGCAGGTCAGCTGGGGACATGGAGGGTGACAGAGATGAGGAGAGAAGCCAGGTCAGGGCTGACTTCCAGGAAGCCGGGGTATCACATAGTGGGGCCCATCCCAGCCGGCATGGGTGTCGGGGAGGGGTGCTGGCCCAGGGCCTAGGGCCTCCTTGGGCCAAGATGCCAGAGCGGGTGGTTGGTGATAAAGTGGCACCGGTCCCAGGGGCAGTTCCCGCTGCCTTAGGCACTCTCTGTGTCCTAATCTCACTAGAACACTCCTCCGCCAGCCTCTCCCCACCACCCAGCACCCTCCAGGGAACAATGGGACCTCCTAGTTGGGTAACAGGCTCAGAAGGAGCCCAGGAAGCCCAGAGGTGGGCGTGGAGCAGCCCCTGCCCTGCACCCCAGCCCCCTCCACCCATGACACTGTGTTGACACCACAGAGAGGCCTGCTGGGTCGGTCGTTATGCCGAGAAATGAGACATTGCCTAACCCCAGAGGAGAAACCACAAAAGACAAAAACACACAACGTCGCTGCAGCTGGGCTGTGGGCTCAGCCTGGATCTTGCTGGCTGCATGGCAGGGGCGGCTGTCTTGTTTGTGTTAAGGGGGAGAAAAAGTAGGTTTTCTAGGGTGGGACCATTTTCAAGGCCCCAAACGATCTCCGTCTGCCAGAGGAGGAGCAGGACCGAGCAGTGGCTGCCTAGGGCCAGGGTGCCTGGGCTCTTTGCTGTCCCCTCTCTGTCCTCCTGGAAGCCCTGACTGAGTCACACACCAGCGGGGGCCCAGGAGCAGTGCGTGCTGCTCCCCCACCCCCGTGTGGGCCCTGCTGTGCTGCTGCCAGGCTTCTGGGGGCACTGGGGACCCAGAGCTGCTGCTTCAGAGCAGCCCCCACAGGTCTCGGGGCCAGGCTGGGCATGACGTAAGGAGAGGGACATGGTTAGGCAGGCAGGGGGACAAGGGTGCTGCCACGGCGGCTCTGGAGGTGCAGAAAGGAGTCACTGTCCGCTCAGCAGGGGCATGGCCTGTGCTGGCCCAACACCCCCATCCTTGGGGTGCTACTAACAGCAGGCCTGGTCCCTGTCCCTCTCTTTTCAGATGGCGTCTGCTCCGTCCTCCTGCCCACGCCCACCACTGCCCAAAAGGCAAAGTTTGTGGGATCTGGGGTCACTCGTGGGGTAGGTGCTGAAGGTGTGTTTAGGGCCCCGCCTCCATGGCAGGGGCAGAAAGTCAACCCCAGCCTTCCCAGAGGAGAAGGAAGCACCAGCTTCAAGGGCTCCTCCTGTCCCCTCCTGGCCTCTCAGGTGTGCCCTCCTCCGGTGGCTGCCAACCTTCACGTGTCTTTCGAGGCCCTGCCCAGCCTCCCCCGCCCACATGCCGTGCAGGAGCTGTGCACTCTTACACACAGGAGCCCTCGTTTCCGGGAGCCACCCCTTCATGTTCCTCACCTGCTCATGCTGGCGTCCGCGCCACTCCTCTTCAGTCTCAAGCCCACAAAGTCGTTTGAGGTCACACCTGTGCAGTGTCCTGGAAGGTGGTGATTGTGATTCCTGGCTCAAGTCTGCTCTGAGCCTTGGGGTCCTTAAGGCTGGAGGCCCCTGGGGAGGTACAGGGATCTGTCCACCAAGACCACACAAAGGTCACCCTCACAGTCTGGCTACTGTGGCAGTGAAGGGGCCCAAATTCACACACGTGCACCCAGTTAGAGCCCTGGGAAAATAATACCAGGAGGTGACAGTTATCAAATGCCTGCTCTCTGACGCAGGACGGGTCCTGGAGGAGATGAATTGGGTCCTGGAAAAGTTTTCTCTCAGCAAGAAAGGGGGATTGGAAAGCTGCATTTTGGTCCTGGAAATATTTGGTGTCAGTGCAGGGCTCCTGCAGCCTGTGCTTCCCCCACTTCCCAGGGCCGTGTGCAAGAGTGGCCTCAATGCCTCAGTTCTGTGGCCATCGCCGGGGACACAATGGCATTATTTTATGTGTCACTAATCCTTGGAGAGGCTGCTTGCACATAGAACAGAGGCACGGACAAGGGTGCTTGGGGGATCCAAACCCAGCCGGGTTTCCCGGGCCTCCCTGAGGTGACACTGAGTACTGGGCTCTGCCTCCATCCAGGATAAACAAAGCTGGGCACTCGTCACCGCACCAGGGGTGGACTGTATACAGTAACACCGCAGTAGCAGGGGACAAAGTCCCACATGAGCTGAGCTCAACTTCACCGAAACAAGAGGCAGGAGACTATATAGAGTGTGGGGTGTGCTCAGGAAAGGCACTGAGGGGTGCAGGGGGTGGGTCCCTGTGACTGCACCACCTGGGCATGCTAATTAGTGCTCATCTGGAGGAGGAATAAACTTATTTTATATCTTTATAAAAGGGACTGTGGTGCAAGTTAGAGCAGGGGCCCACCTGAGTCAGGCCCTTCCCCTCCCACAGGGGCTGGGAACAAAGCCAGAGCAGCCCCCGGGAGTCTGCATTTCACAGGGATGGCTCCCAGCCAGAGGCAGTGCTGGGTGGTGGGAGAGGGCCTTCTCAAAGACTTACAGAAAGGACTTACAATCGCAAGCTTTCTAAAGTAACTGCTTTATGAGGGGCTTCGGGGCTGATCCGCCCCACCCCAGGTTCTGTGGAACAAACAGTAAATTCTCCCGGCAGCATTGAACTCCCTCAGGCAGGCACTTAGCAGGACGGCTCCTCAGGATACAACCTTGACCATTAGCAACTATGCTAGTGTTTTTACAAGCCTCTTAGTGGGTGGTGGGAGGGGTGCACAGAATCCTTTGTGCTTAGAGTATGCAGTTTTTATGGACCAAAGGTGAAGCTTAGTGGAGGAGAGGGCTCAGAGGGACCTCAGGATCTGGTCAGGAAGAGCCTCTCCATCAGCCCCTGTGGCCGTACGGGAAACACCGCAGTCCTCTGCTGCTCATCTGCTGGGCACTGCTCTTCCCATTCGGTGTGGTTACCATGCACAGGAGGCTACGGCGGTCAGGGGGAGCTCCAAGAGCACGGCCTGGGCACAGGTAGGGAACGGGCCCTGCTGCCGGGTCACAGGTGAGGAAATACCACTTTCACCCTTTCCCTGCAGTCCTGCCCTTTCCCTCAGCTCTGAGGGCACACGACCCATGTTCCCCACCATGTAAGAGGTCCGACTGACGAAGCCCAAGGAGACCACATGGGAAGGCAGTGTGGAGGCCACCAAGGCACCGGATTGGTCGGGAGGCCAGTTGGAACCTTCCAGCCAGCCTACTGTCAAGTGAGCATTAGTAAAATACCTGACCCCAGTCAATGCCAGGGTCAACAGTGACTGACAAGATCACGAAAAAAAATAGGTCATTGTTTGGGGAGGTGGACTCCACTGCAATGTGCAGCAGAAGAGCCTGTCAGGCAGTGTCTCCGAGCCCCAGGGAACGTCACCCCTCTGAGAAGGCTGTCGTTGATGGGGACAGTGTTAAGGCTTTTGGGGCCATGCTATGAACTTGTTACTCAGATATTATCCAAAGAAATAAGCTGTGTGGGAGGAGAGCGAGCTGGGGAATGGAAGTCGGGTTCCCTAGAAGTGAGAGCAGCATGGACCTAGGGAAAGGTTGGGGTGACAGCGGCTCACTCCGAGTGAAGCTAGGAGAGCCCTGGGATTCCCACGCTGGAGTCCCAGGCCCGGAACAACTCAGGGGAAACTGTCCCAGAATGTCCCAGAGCATTGTGTGTTCCTCCTCCCCCACCCCCGCCCAACCCCGCACTGACCTGGGCCCCCAGGCTGGGGTGAGTCTGTGATTCAAGAGAGGCAAAGTGTGGACTAAGGGAAAGCAATTCCAACCGGCATTGGGTGGCATGCAGGCCCAGGGGCAGATAGGAGACAGGAGAGGCTCAGGGCGTTGTGGGCCCTGGCAGAGCACAGAGAGTGCTGGTCTAATGCCCGGACCTGGAACCACCTAGTTGGCAAATGATTCTATTACCAGGAACCAAAAACCACTCTAGTTATTTCAAGCAGAGGGTATTTAGTGCTGGGCATTGACAACAAAGTTATGGGAAAGGCTGGAGGAGCAAATGGGTCAGCGGGGGTTCTCTGGAGATCCAGAGCCCCTGCTCTGTGCCTGTATTTGAGTTTCTGGAGATGCCATCTCTGCCCAGAGCAGGAGCCACCTGGCCACCAAGACCCTCACCCATGGCCATTGCTTCTGTTACGAAGGCTCTCGGGCCATGGTCCTTGTCACCACAGGAGCCATCACCCCCACTGCCACTGTAGGAGCTGCAGCCAGCACAAAGTGTCTCCTCCCCACCCCCTTGCCACCTCCTCCCAGGGCTTCCCACTGGCAGGACTTAACAGAAACCAGTTGCAAAAGAGTCTGGGACACTTAGTCTTCAGGCTTTCAGCCCCTCGACACACCAGGAGATCAGGAAGGCAGAATGGAGCTGAGGCCAGCAGACCACTCTGGTTCAGAAGCTGCTGATGGAACTCAATGCCCCTGTTTCTCCTTGGAGATGAAACCTCCCTCCAGGGGCGCAAGTGCCTTGTACCTGCCTCCTCTGCACACAGTGAACCCCATGTGGTCAGGGCACTCTCAGAAGCACAGATGTGCTTCTCAGCGCTGGAGACATGCAGGGGCCTCTGCCCTGCTGGGGCTCCCACACTACAACGGACAGTGTGGCAAAGCTACAGGCTGGATATTAACCGGCTCCTCCAGGGCAGGGGTCAGGGTATGAACTCAGTGGGAAAAGGAAGCTGGCTTATCCCTCCCAAAGATGCTGAAACCAGTTAAGTCTTGGGAACCAAAGTTTAGAAATACAGCCAGATATAAGAACCCAAAGGTTCTTATTCTCAAGATAGCAGGCTGCTGAGAAAATGGACTTATGACTCGGCCAAGGCCAAGGACTGTTCAGACTGACAGTTTAGTGTAGGGCAGTGTTTTTCAACCTTTTTTAATCTCATGGCACAAATTTAATAGTTAAACTTCTGTGGCACACTTAAACTATGTTCATCAAAAAAAGAGTAAAAATGGGTGGCGCCTCTGGCTCAGTGGGTAGGGCACCAGCCCCATATACTGAGGGTGGCAGGTTCAAATCCGGCCCCAACCAGACTGGAATAAAAAATAGCCAGGCATCATGGTGGGCACCTGTAGTCCCAGCTACTCGGGAGGCTGAGGCAAGAGAATCGCTTAAGCCCAGGAGTTGGAGGTTGCTGTGAGCTGTGACGCCATGGCACTCTACCGAGGGCGAGAAAGTGATACTCTGTCTCTAAAAAAAAAAACAAAAACAAAAACAACAACAACAAAAAGCCGGGCGTTGTGGCGGGCGCCTGTAGTCCCAGCTACTTGGGAGGCTGAGGCAAGAGAATCGCCTAAGTCCAGGAGTTGGAGGTTGCTGTGAGCTGTGACGCCATGGCACTCTACCGAGGGCGATAAAGTGAGACTCTGTCTGTACAAAAAAAAAAAAAAAAAAAAAAAGAGTAAAAACAAGAATATATTAGAGAATATATTAACTGGTGCTTTGAACTTCTTTCGAAAATAATTTAATGAACGACTTTTAAAATTTTTCACGGCACACCTAAGATCTCTCACAGCATACCAATGTGCCTCAAGACCCCGGTTGAAAATCACTGGGGTGGGGGACAAGCTGGCTCGAGAAATCACTCAGAGGTCAGGGTGTCAGAGGCATTACCCCTGGGCAGAGCTGGAGCTGACGTTTAAGCCTGGGGGTTGTGAATGAGACTCGGACAAGAATGTTCTACACCAGGCTGGACACTTCACCCTCAGTGTCCACCTGGGCTGACGACTGGGCATGCTCCTCCAGTGGTGACGGGTCTGTGGATATCGGGTGCCTACTGCAGGCCTGCCTCTGGCATTTGTTGTGGTCGGGAGGTGAAGGGGTCGTCTCGGCAGCAGTCTGCCCTGCCTCCCTGGCTCCTTTCGCCTTTGCCACATGGAGGCCTTGGGCTCCTGACAGGGGAGGAGGACCACAGCTGCCCATCTCTGTCTCCCAGCCCCAGCCCTGCGTCTGGCAGGGAGGGGTGAGTGCAGGCACTCTGACACCCCCGCCCCCGAGCTATCGAGGAGCCCAAACATCATCTGGGCTGGACTGGGACAAAGGGCTATGATGGAGTCCTCAGGGGATCTGGAACACCAGGAAGGCTCTGGGTGGGCCCAAGGTTTCAATCCCAGCTTTGGTTTTTTAGAAAGCTCAGCTGCATAATGGAGCTAATAATAACACTCAGCCCAGTTTGGAGGAGAAATGGCATATGGCCCTGGTGGGGACTCCACCAGTGGGAGGTGTGGCCCAAAAGGTTCACTACGTCAGCGATTCCATTCTGTGTGCAAGTGCCTGGCATGAACAGAAGGTCTGAACCCACTGGGCTGTGAGATGGAGGGGCAGGTGGGCTTTCCCTGCAGAGCCGGCCAGTATGGAGGGAGAGGGAGGCAGGTGCACGCTGCTTATCCTGGGAGCTGCAGGTGATTGGGTTGGCAGAAACCAGGCAAGCACAGATGGTCAGAGACCTGGCTGCCAGGCTGAGGAGTATGCACTTGGAAATTTGAAGAGAAGCCCTCAGGAAGCCTCTGCAGAAGACTGGTCTGTCATTGGCAATGAAAAGAAAAATGTGGGCTGCAATGCTAGGGAAGGAGTGGCCCTTGGCAGAGATCCTGGCAGGATCCAGGTAGGTATGGCTGAGCCTTAGGCAAGGGCAGGGCATCCTGCTCTCCAGGCTGCCTCCTTTCTTGGCTCTGGACATACACCTGGCCCTTGGTAGTTTCCACGGAGGCCCTGAGGCGCCTGTTGTGGCCCTGGCCCCGCAGGTAGAAAAGCTCTGTTGCTAACTCATCTAACCCTGTGACAGGTGGGGCTTCACCCTGGCTGAGGAACCTGGGCGTGTGCAGAAGAGGAAGACGAGGAGGAAGAGCCACCATGCTGCTCTGCCCTAAGGGGAGGAGGCTATTTGGGGTTCAGAACCAGGCTGGATACAGTCTGTTTCCAGACCAGCTTCTGCCGGCAGCCTGGGAGCTCCATCTGCTCTGGGAAACAGGCCCGGACTTCATCAGAAGGTTCTCACAGCTCAGGCGCCCTGCTGCTCTGCAGAGCCCGGCCTGGGCCTGAGCCACTTCTGCCCATGTTCTCTGTGGGCTCGGAGGCTCCAGCCACACAGGGCCTGGGCAGCACCACGCAGACTGGGGCCTGCTGTGTGTAGTACCAATACCAGGCCAAGGCGTTTACCTGCATTAACCTGGGTTCATCCTTGCAAAACCCTGGGGGTGGTGGGTGCAATTTGAATCCCAATTTATGAACCCAGAAACTTCCGTTTACAGAAATTGCACAACCTCCCCAGAGCATGAGGTACAGCAAAGAGAAGGCCTCAGCCGCCTCCCCCAAAACCCATGCTGGTGCCCAGGCTGCCTTCCAGAGCTTCCACAGGGCAAGACCATCTCCCGGCCCACCTGGACCCAAATGCATACCTCGGAGGAGACGTGAGCAGAGTGAACCCCGATACCCCCAAAGCAGGAAGTAGAAGAGGTCCCTCTACCAATATGGTGGTTTCAGGCTAGGGTGGGACACTCTTAGTACAGCCGTGGGCTGCAGTTCTGCATTTTGTGCAGACTCAAAGATGACAACCCTCCAAGACCCTAATTCCATCCCCAAGTCTGTCCAGCCTGCAGAGCTTCTTGGCAGAGACCTTGGGCGTGTCAGGCATCTCTGCCCATAGCCCCTTCCTTCTTTGATGCCGAGCCCTATTCTTTCCAGAGTTGCTTGGGACACCAGGGTGAGCTGGGACGTTCCCTCCGGGTGCCTCCTGCTCTGAGCCTTAAGTTTCTCAGACACTGCAGAGAAAATAGCTCTGCTTAGCTTGCCGAAAGTTTTGGACAAATAAACTTACACTGCCACATGAAAAGGCAAAAGCTGATATTAAGGAAACATGGTTCCGTTCATTCTCATAATCTTTATGAAAATTGCAAAATAATCTCCTTTGAAAACAAACAATAGAAAGGTGTGTTGGGTATGCAGAACGGTCAGGGGATGCTGGGAACCTGAGACCCCCACACGCAGGGCAGCTGAGAAGGGTTCAGGACCTGCCCTCAGGGGACCCCTGCGGGGTTTCCCTTGGCTCCCAGTGGCTGTGAGGTCCCAGCAGACCCTGACTCAGTGCATCCCAGGCCTGTGACAGGAGCCAGGCATCCCCAAGTGTCCCAGGGTCCAGGCTGTGACACATTCTTTCCCAAATCTCCAGGTGGGGCACCGCCCAGAGGCCCAGGAGGTACCAAGTGACCTCCAGCACCTCCTGCCAGGATAGACACAGCCACGAGGTCACAGTGCAGGGTGGAGAAGAGTCAGCCTCATAAGCCCCACTTCTCACAGGTACCTGGCGTGTTGTGGGTTCAGAGAGAGTGGACCCATGGACCCAACTGGCCACTTCCCAGCACCACCAGCAGAATTCCTCATGGTTTATTTCCAAAGGACCAGGGTGGAAGCATTTTTATGGTCCTGCTATGGGGCTCTGGAATTCCCCTTTTGAAGGAGCAAAACCTGGCTATGTCCCCAGGGTGGAAGAAGGATCTGCTCTGCTACCCTGAGCCCCCTGCCGAGTAAAGGAGGGGCTGGGCCGAGATCCCACTGAGTCTCTGAGGGTGTGTGAGGCCAGCCCATGGGTAACATCCCCTCCACTCGGGGGCATCACATGAGGGGCTGTGGTTCACAGTCTGGTTGTTTATGGGGCAAAAGAGATAGTACTGGGTAGGCGGCAGAGGAGCCCATAGGGGCAGGAACCCCTGGAGCTTGCCAACATCTCAGAATCAGTTGCAGGCTCCAGCCACACCCTGGGTGCTTGGCATGGGCTCTGATGCCGTTGTATAGTTTGAGTCTCCCCCAGGACCCCGGCCTTGGGGCCTGTGTGCTGACAGTATGCTGTGGCCTACAGAGGCAGGGACTGTTTCCGACTGTGGGGGCACAAGTTGCCACATGGGCTGTGGGAGCTCGGCCTGGCTGCCATGTTCAACACTTCCCCCCCGCCCCAGGCCTGCCCCTGAGACTTCTCGGATCTGCTCAGTTGACCTCCAAAGTGACCCCCTGTCCACCTAGGCCTGGAACAGTCCCTCCCTACCCCCCTGACGGCCCCTGGACATGGTGACCCTGTCCTCTAACACATGCACGTGACACTCTCTAGCACCCCTTCCTCTGCCAGGTCCCCCACAGGTGTGTGCAGACCCTTACCCTGCCTGCAATCCCAGCACCCCTCAGCCCTTACCCAGGTCCCACCACGTCCTTGGCATGAGCGATTTTGATCCCCCTTTTGGACTTGTCAAAAATCACTGAATCGGTGTGTGGTAAGCCTGGAGGTCGGGCCATCTGTAGGCAGAATCCAATATATGGGAATCATCTGTTCATGGGATGACCAGATGGTCCAGGCCCCTTTGGATAACCGTGTACTGCTGTGTACCCAACAGGAATGGAGAGAGTAACAGTCTAGAAGGACGGCTGTGTGCACGCCACACTCCTGGACCATGTTCGTCAGCTCATCCTAAAATCCGCCTCTAACGCAGCAGCTGCAGTGGGCACTGCTGGCCCCGGGGACTGGACAGTGCACTATGACCTGATGAGTGGGCTCAAACTAAGTCTATGATGGGGCCACCACCCCTAAATTACTGGAGTTTCTGAGGGTGCTGTTGATCTCTGCCACCCTCCCAGGAGGTGATACCATTTTTGATTTACTGTTCCAGACAGAGCAGGGGGCATCTCAGAAGTTCCCTCGTGGCCCTCCTGGCTCTGGTAGTTCTTACCCCACAGGTTAGGGAACCCACTTGGGGGTTCTGCTTGCTGCCAAGAGTGTCCACCCTGTTGACCACGCAGGAGTGGATGACCTGGTGGGCCACAGTGAGCGGGACCTGAGACCTTGTCTCACATGCCATGGTGACATTGGGACCTCACTCGTCAGTATATCAGTTCAGAGGCTGCATCCAGCTGTCCTAAAAGGTTCTGGTTGTTCCCATCCCCCTGTGCATGGAGATGCAAGTGCCCGGCCGGATCCGTCTGGGGAAGAGCTGGAGGAGTCACCACTGCCTGCACTTGCCGAGGGTCCGCAGGTCCAGCCTCTTCTGGATCAGAGGACTGGCTTTGGGCCAGAAACTGGCCAAGGGATTGTGACCTGGGAGTGGGAGGAGCTGCCCTCCAGGGTCATCCATCCTGGATATGTTCTTTTGTGCACGGTTAGGCCAGGCCCTTGCTGATTGCCCACCTAGTCCACCTCTGAGGACTCTGGGTTCCAGGAGCCATTTGCCCCCACTCCCACCCCCCTGCACAGCAGGTCCCCAGCTGCTACTATGGCCACCCACTGAGATAATTGCATTCACCTTGTTTCTGACAGTTAAGTGCCACCATCTGTCCTCTATTCCACTGAGATTCTGTCATCAACTGTGTTCCTTTTGGGGTCCCTATAGCAACAACTCCTGGCAGCCCTGGCCCTCAGAGCACAGTGCCGCTGAGCTTGTCGGCCGTGTGCCACCCTCCCTAGTGCTGCCTTTGTCCTGCTGGTGTCCAGGAGGCCCATCAGCCCCTCCAAGGTGGTCTGGCCTCATTTGGAGCCTTGAGCCCTGGGCTGTCTCCTCCCAGGTCTTCCGAGAGTCATTCTAGCACATGGGAGCTGTCTCCTGGGGTGTTTGCCTGGGCTCAGATTTCCACACCCAGCACGGTGTACCCACATTGACCGGCCCTCCCTCACCTGTGCTTTCCCCACTCTCCCTTCCAGAATCCTCGGGACCCAGGCCCAGACATCCTCTATGGCAGCGGTTCTCAACCTGTGGGTCGCAGCCCCTCTAGGGGTCGAACGACCCTTTCACAGGGGTCGATTCATATAATTCATAACAGTAGCAAAATTACAGTTATGAAGTAGCAATGAAAATAATTTTATGGTTGGGGGTCACCACAACATGGGAGACTGTGTTAAAGGGTTGCGGCATTAGGAAGGTTGAGAACCACTGCTTAGGGTCTTCCTGGGCCAGCCTGGGCCTGAAGCTTCTTTAGCATCGAACCTCCCTTCTCCCCTTCCGACGCGGGCTACAGGGATGGACCCTGACATTATGCTGAGTGAGATCAGCCAGCCACACAAATATAAGCACTGAGTGACCCTGCTTCTGTGAGGTCCCCAGAGCATCCCATTCACAGAGACAGAGGTAGAATGGAGGGGCCTGGAGAGGGGCTGGAGAGGTGGTGCTTATCGGGGGCAGAGTTTCAGTTGAGGACGGTGAAGATGTTCCCAAGCTGGTTGCAGAGTACTGTGACCGTCCTTAATGCCACTGACCCCTATACCTGGAAATGGCGGTGTTTACATTATGTGTGTTTTACCACAATTAAACAAAACAAAATAAAACTTCCTCTTCCTGAGCAGGCCTGCCCCTCCCCAGTTGGGCTGCACTGGGATTTGATCCTTCCCATCAGTCTGGTTGCCAGGAGGAACAGTACAGCCAGGCCCTGAAGGAGCCACTCTAGAGGCCACTGTCTTTAAGGATGGGGGAGGGGTACACAGCAAGTTCCAGGTCCTCACCTGCCCCCCGCGCAGCCTCCCCATTGCCACCCTGACCTGGTCCGGCCTTCACACCCATGGAGGTGAAGACACAACCACATACGGAAGCAACTTCCTTTTTAAAAAAATTTTAGGTTAATAAGAGATTAAAAACAATTAGGTTGCATGGTTTGTGTTTGTTAGGCAAAGTCCCTACTGCAGCTGTGTCCCTCACTCAGGAGGTGTGTTACATACTGGTGCATCGTGCCCATTAGGGGGGAGCACATCCATCTCCCTCCCGCCTCCCTTCTTCCCCCAGCTCGAATTGAAAAGAATTTTTCCCTTATGCGGGCACATATTTGTTCATCGACTGGCTTCTTATTAGTCTTGAGTACTTTGGGTACATGCTTTTCCATCTTGTGATACTTTACTAAGGAGAATATTCTTCACCTCCATCCAGGTTAATACAAAATATGTAGGGCGGCTCCTGTGGCTCAGTGGGTAGGGCACTGGCCCCATATACTGAGGGTGGCGGGTTCAAGCCCGGCCCCGGCCAAACTGCAACAAAAAAATAGCTGGGCGTTGTGGCGGGCACCTGTAGTCCCAGCTACTCGGAAGGCTGAGGCAAGAGAATCGCCTGAGCCCAGGAGTCTGAGGTTGCTGTGAGATGTGTAATGCACGGCACTCTACCAAGGGCAAGAAAGTGAGACTCTGTCTCAAAAAAACCCCAAAAACAAAAGATGTAAAGTCTCCATCTTTTTAGTAGCTGAATAGCATTCCAGGGTAGACATATACCACAGTTTATTAATATATTCACAGACACTGGGTTGATTCTACTGGGTCATTGTAGATTGAGCTGCAATAAACAATCCAGTGCAAATGTCCTTTGGTAAACCCAGGTGCATTGTGGGAGCTTTGTGTCCTCTGAACCAGGCACCTCTCCCTGCCATCCCCCAAGTCTCCCCGAGTCCCAGATTAAGGATGTTCCCCCCTGAATGCTCCAGGACGCCGCCTTCTGGGTGGGCTCCCAAGTCATCGCTCTGAGCGGGGCTCAGAGCAGCCCAGCCCTCCCTCCAGGGCCCTCAGGCTGCTCTACCGACAGGCCACGACGAGGCCCACAGCCGCCCCACTGGAGCTGGCTTTCAGGTGGGCGGAGGGGACTACAGGACTGGTGGGTGAGGAGAAAGAGGCCTCACATGCCCTCGGGCCCCCCCACCACTGTCCCACCTGGAGGAAAGAAGTTAGGCCTCTGTGCCAACAGCATCCACCCACCGGCTATCAGCTGCAGACACCCGACTGGGGGCATCGTCTTGAAGGAGAACTTCCTCTGAGGCTGCAGAGAGGTCCTGGGGAGGGACGGGCTGTGCGCCATAAGCCTGAGTTCCTGTGGGTGGGGTGGGCTGTGGCTCTGAGGATGGTCAGGTGACACATGGCTTCCACACCTGCGCCCGGCCCAGCATCTTCTGCCCTGCGCTGTGTGGGTCCCAGAGCCACCAGGGGTGGGGGCGGGAAGGCGGGCAGACAGGCTCTGCAGCCACCCTCTCAAGGAGCTTACCCTTGAATGTGTGTTCTGTCAGTGAAATCTATGGGACAATGGAGCGCCCCTTTTCTGCTTCCTTTCTCCTTTAAGGCCCCAGGAGAGGCCTACTCTCCCCACCAGGTGCTAGGGGCCTATGATGGTTCCAGCAGGCTCACAGGTATCCCTGAGCCCAAGGGGCTGTGATATTGACAGCAGATAAAACACCATTCTGTGCAGGGGCACTGCATTTGGGTTTTGTACAGACCACCCTCTCTCAGGTCCCCCAGCAGCTTGCACTCCACCTGAGACTTTTCTCACCAAATCCAAGATATGTGGCCTGCCTTCCCCCACCCCCACTGGCCAGTCATCAGGAAGAGGGTCAGCCCTTTCTTCATGCCCCAAATTACAATAATGACTCCAGGGCCCTAGTCAATATTAACCTGGGAAGGGTGGAGGTGTCAGACTTGAGCACACCAAGGATGTCTGCGATTTGCCAAGGTTCTACATCGGACTGATTCAGGAAAGCTTGCAAGGAACGCAGGTCACTTCCTGCCCTCCCGGAGACGGGTTTCTGCACCTCCAGTGACGGGCAGGTTGGCACTGACACCTGGTGCTGCTGCCCCCGTTCTGACCTAGACATGCCATCATGGCCTCAGGTGGCAGGTCAGAGGGGATCTGATTGTCACCCCCCACACACGCACTCTATGGAACTGAATGTATTTGAAGTTCATTTACTATGTTTTTCCCCCCTGGGATGAGACAAATGAGTCGTAGCTCCAGACGCCAGTGCCAGAAATTCTAACATGGTTGGGCTGTATCCCATCTGCCTAGGGGCTCGGGGCATCCCTAGGATGTTCACCCCCCTGCTCTGATAGCCCATCCCCCAGCACTCAGAGCTGGAGCAGGAGCTCGCAGGTCCCTGGGGACCCATCTGCGGTGTTTGTTTGGGTAAGAGCTCTGTATTTATAGTAGCCTTGCAGGCAGCCCTTAGCAGAGAGAAGGCCATGCCAAGTCGGTATCAAGCAACAGCTGGGCACATGCTCCAGATGACACATTCAGGGGTGGGGTGTGCAGCTCCCGCCTCGCTCTGGGGGAGCCACTTCCCAGATAATCCCTCTCTTGGCTCCCCCGGGGAGCAGTGGGAGAACACAGGACGATTGTCACACATCACGTGCTGGGAAGACAGCCACACAGACCTGAGGCCGGGGAAACGGGGCATTGAAAACAGCCCTTTGTCCAGGGCCTCGTTTGCCACACACTGGGCTTGTGTTTCTCACTTTGTGACAATTGGGCGAAACAGTAGACTGGGCCATCAATTATTCAGATTTCGCCGTGAGTGCGGAACTCAGCAGCTCTGTGCTGCCCCCAACCAGAGAGAAGGCCAGAAAGCCGAAGCAGTCATCCCAGGGGTGGGGGCTGTGGGGATTCAGGCAGATTCCTGGGCCCCCACAGGCCCCTGCGCCCACTAGGCCTCAGCTGCCCACCCTCCTCTGTAGGCACCAGCCAAACTGCTGCTCATGCTTTCCTGGCATTAGGGGATGGGTTGAACACCCAGGAGCATGACTCCATTTCAGGCAGAAGGCCCAGCTGAAGGAATTCTCTGGTGCTCAAGAAGGCCAGTGCCCTCCACCCCCACAACACACACTCACACACATAGCAGACAGACTCCTCCAGCCCTGGCTAGCTGCCCCTCACATGTGTCCTCCAGCCTCTCCCAAACGTCACTGGCACACTGCTGTGGTCCTGGCTGCCACCCACCTTTCTCCTTGCTAAGTTTCCAAGCCGTATGTTTCCCTCTAAGCCAGCGGTGGGGAACTTCTTGTTGGAAGGCCACATCAGTTTAGCTGCAATTAAATAAGCCTGCATTCAAGAAATTTCACTTGGATGTACTTTAAAATGTACAGTATTTTGTAAATATCTAACTGCTATGTACTTAATCATTTCAAAAAGCAAAAACTATTTGTTAATTTTAAAGCCGGCCAACCCTTTAATGACCTTCTGATACCTGCGTTTTGTTGGAAAGTTTTGGGATATTTGGTTGCAACATAGAGGATGGCAGCTTCAGCTGATCCTCTAGGTGGGTCTGTTGTGACCTTAAGGGTGTCTTGATCTGGGTTAGGTAGTAGAATGTCAATTCACAGCAATAAGCAATAAGCCTTTTTCTGCCATGTTGCCAAAGGCATGGGTAGTCTGCATGTTTCAAATTTCAATCGTATCTTTCTTAGCATCAGACAATAACTTTAAGTATCCACTAAGAGCTCATCAATTCCATGTATAGTTTCTTAAGGGCCTTGATGATACCAAGTAGGTGAGGCTGAAATGCTGATTTGAGTGTGATGTCATTATTCTCAGTCAGTGAACTTTTCACTATATTCTCCAATTAATAGGTCTAAAACAGCCCCATGTTGTTCAAATGATTAGACTATGTCATCCTACTCATCGGTGACCTTTGCTAACTGGGGAAAATGCTCATTCAAAATTTCCTTTGGAAGAAGACGATTTTTGCAAGATGCTTGGATTTTTTTTTATTATCTATAGACTTAGTTTTACCTTGCTATTCGGGTCATTTTGATTTGACACAGAAATGTTGTGTTCCTATAGAAATCTTTTAATAATTTACATTGATGACTCTGTTCTTATCTGTTCTCCCAGAGATGAAATTTTGGCTAACATCTGTCCTTGTGCAGCCAATGAATTTTAGAATGATACAGGAAATCCACACGGAATACCTCATCATTCAACTTTAGCATGTTACGAACTTGCACTAATTGTTAAAAATACTTATAACTTGTTGCAAAGTAACACTTAAAATAGTAGCTAAAACACTTAAAATAGTAGCTTTAAGCACAAAGATTTTGTTAATACAAGATAAAATGAAAAGAGAGCATCTGGGGTGGCACCTGTGGCTCAGTGAGTAGGGCGCCCGCCCTACATGTCAAGGGTGGTGGGTTCAAACCCGGCCCCAGACAAACTGTGATAAAAAAATGGCCGGGCGTTGTGGCAGGTGCCTGTGGTCCTAGCTACTTGGGAGGTTGAGGCAAGAGAATCGCTTAAGCTCGAGAGCTGGAAATTGCTGTGAGCTATGACACCACAGCACTCTACTGAGGGCGACAAAGTAAGACTCTGTTTCTAAAAAAAAAAAAGAGAGAGCATCTGGATTTGTTAATATTTTTTAAAAAAATCTGCAACCCTTCATGTTTTCCTGTCATGGAAGGTGCACTGTCTGTATACACACTCACTAAATTTACCAAATTCTGTCCAACTTCATCTTTATCTTGAATACCTCTATTCCCCGTATTCTGTTCATGAGGGTACCAAAGCGAGTAATACTCTATACCAAAGAAAATCGCCTGTTATGCCCCAAACAAAGTATAAATCCTATGCCAAGTCAGTAGTATCAGTGATTTATCCAAAGTGGTTGAATAATATATTTTCCTTTTGAAGCATTGCGTAAAGTTGCTCTGTGAAGTTGAAGGCAAATTCATGCTGCTGATCGGTTATCGCTCTCCTTGAAAGTGGCACGTTGTTTGTGCTTTGAAATGTCATCATAGTCTAAGCACCCCACAACTTTGACAATGCCTTACTGCACAGTTTCTGCGTTATTGAATAGCTTCCCTCCCCCCTCCAAGTGGCATTCTCTCTATACTTGGAGCGGGGGAGGAAGGGAAGCTATTGTGTGAGAGAGTAGGGCCCCGGCCCCATCTACCGAGGGTGGCGGGTTCAAACCCGGCCCCGGCGTCACAGAGCTCACAGCAACCTCCCGCTCTTGGGCTTAGGCGATTCTCTTGCCTCAGCCTCCCAAGTAGCTAGGACTACAATTCTGAAAGAATCGTCTTTGCTTTTGCTTTTCATCTTTTAACGTCTGCAATCCAACCTTTCACCACTCCCTCTTACTTAAAATATCTGTGGTCCTTATGAGTGTTGTAATGCCAATGAGCATTGAATTGCTTTTATGTTGACAGTGCAGTATCACAAAGCAAGCAAATCATCTTGTTTTTAGCAGAAATAAGATAATATTGCAATTCCCAATCCTCGTTAAAAAGTCTGTTTTCTTCCTTCTGTTCCTTGGTCTTCTTGACATCATGGACTGTTAAGCAGAGTTAAAAATAATGTCAAGCTGTGCAACTATTCACAAATTCCACTTCAAACAGAAACACAGAGCACTGTTGTTAAAAGTCGATAGGAAACGAACACACTCTAACCTTGTAAACTCTCACCAATCAGCCTTGTGTAACTGGTGCCAGTCGGGGGGGGGGGGTGAGGTGGGGGCTGAGAATTGAGAACTAAATCCTGAGAGAGGCAGCCGTCTGTCACTTTAGTCCTATGGCTCACTAATGTTCTAATTGTGCTAGTCCATCGAGGAGGATTATTTCATTGTAATGTATATCTTATTCTTTAGTATTTAAAATGTGTTCCTTTTACAAATAAAGTAAAAATATAAAAGGTGAACAAAATGAAATAAACAAATGGGACTTAATGAAACTGAAAAGCTTCTGTACAGCTAAGGAGACAACCACCAAAGCAAATCACAACCTACACAATGGGAAAGGATATTTGCACATTTTGAATCAGACAAAAGCTTGATAACTAGGATCTACAGAGAACTCAAATTAATCCACATGAAAAAAGCCAACAATCCCATATAGCAATGGGCAAGAGAGATGAATAGAACCTTCTCTAAAGAAGACAGACAAATGGCTAGCAAATATATGAAAAAATATTCATCACCCCTAATTATTAGAGAAATGCAAATCAAAACCACCCTGAGATACCATCTAACCTCAACAAGAATGGCCCACATCACAAAATGTCAAAACTGCAGATGCTGGTGTGGATGTGGAGAGAAAGGAACACTTTTACACTGCTGGTGGGACTGCAAACTAATACAACCTTTTTGGAAGGAAGTATGGAGAACCCTCAAAGAACACAACCTAGACCTCCCATTTGATCCTGCAATCCCATTACTGGACATTTACCCAGAAGGAAAAACATCCTTTTATCATAAGGACACTTGCACTAGACTGTTTATTGCAGCTCAACTTACAATCACCAAAATGTGGAAGCAGCCTACATGCCCACCAACCCAGGAATGGATTAACAAGCTGTGGTATATGTACACTATGGAATATTATTCAACCATTAAAAAAGATGGAGAGAGTGGGCGGTGCCTGTGGCTCATCGAGTAGGGCGCCAGGCCCATATACTTAAGGTGGAGGGTTCAAACCCAGCCTCGGTCAAAGTGCAAAAACAGAAAAATAGCTCGGCGTTGTGGAGGGCACCTGTAGTCCCAGCAACTCGGGAGGCTGAGGCAAGAGAATCGCCTAAGCCCAGGAATTGGAGGTTGTTGTGAGCTGTGTGATGTATGGAACTCTACCGAGGGCGATAAAGTGAGACTCTGTCGCTACAAAAAATAAAAAATAAAAATAAAAATAAAAAAAGATGGAGACTTCACAGCCTTTGTATTAACCTGGATGGAAGTGGAACACATTATTCTTAGTAAAGCATCACAAGAAGGGAGAAGCATGAATCCCATGTACTCAATTGTGATATGAGGACAATTAACGACCTAGTACAGGTGGGGGTGGGGGAAGGGGAGGACAGAGAGAGGGATAATGTATATCTTATTCTTTAGAAGGCGGGGGGAGGGTGGGAGAAGGGGCAGAGCAGGGAGAGGGAAGGAGGGAGGGGTGGGGTCTCGGTGTGTGACACGTCTCTTGAGGGCGAGACACAATTCTGTAAGAGGGACTTCACCTAACAAATGTAACCTGGTTTCTTACATCCTCAATGAATCCCTAACAACAAAAGAGAAAAAAAGAAAAAAATGTATTAATAAAAATAAAGGGATTGTTCTTTCAAACTGGCATTCAGTCAATAGGCAGCAGACACTTAAGGACCTAGAGGACCACGTGTGGCCTCAAGGCTGTAAGCCCCACACCCCTGCTCTAAGCCCTATTCATTCCGTATCCTGAGATTTTGACTGATTGTTTCACCATCATTCAATTCAAAAGACTTTCTATTTCTCCTAGTTATTTCATCTTTGATCCATGACATTTTTAGAAGTATTCTGTTTGTCTTCCAAATATTTGGGGGCTGTCCAGACATCTGTATGTGATTTATTTCTACTTTAATGCCACTGTGATCAGAGGATATTCTTGATATGGTTTCCAACCCTTGTAAATGTATTGAGGCTTGTTTTACGATCGCGCACGTGGTCTGTGCGTGGAAACAATAACGTGCTGTCTATGGCGGGGGATTGAAATGTACAAACGTCAGTGAGGTCGAGCTGGCTGACAGTGATGTCCAAGTCTTCTGTCCTGGCTGATTTTCTGACTGTCAGGGGTTGAAAGCTCCCCCTGTAATAGTGGATTTGTCTGCTTCTCTTTCAGTTCTGTCAGTTTTTGCCTAATACGTTTGAAGCTCGCTTATTATGTATGTGCATGCTGAAGATAGTGGCTTTATCAGCTTGGTCACCAAAACAAAGTACCACACACTGGGTGGCTTTAACAACAGAAGCATCTTTTCTCACCATTCTGGAAACGGAAGCCAGGACCAGGGTGGCAGCACAGCAGCGTGGTAGGGAAGACGCTCCCCCTGGCTCCCCAGCGGACCTTCTCCCCAGCTCTCACGTAACCTCGCAGTGCATGTGTGTGAAGGAAGTGAGGTCTTTCTCTTTCCCTCTCCTTATAGGGACACTCATCCTTTTAGACCAGGGCCCCATCTTACAACCTCATTTAACCTAATTACCTCCTGAAGACCCTCTCTTCAGATATAGTCACACTGCGAGTCAGAGCTTCAACATACAAATTTAGGGGGCACACAATTCAATCCATAGCAAATGGATGTCTTTGGAATGAATGTATAATTTTCCTAATGCCAAATAACCCTCCTTTTTTACAGCAGTATTCCTTTTTCTGAAGCCCACCTTATTTGCCGTTCAGCAAACAATTCTTATAATCTATGATCAGTGTTTGCATGACACATGTTTTTCTGTCCTTTTACTGTTTACCTTCCTAGGATTTGTGTTAAATGCGTATTTCATGTAGATAACTTATCTTTGGTGTTGTTTTTAAAAATTCAGTATAGCCTTCTCTGCCTTTTAGTTTAGTTCTTACTTTTTTTTTAAGGCCAGGGCTGGGTTTAAACCTGCCACCTCCAGCATATGGGGCCAGTGCCCTACTCCTTTGAGCCACAGGCACCACCCTAGTTTAGTACTTATTTTGTTTGTTTGTTTGTTTTTGGTTTTGTTTTTAGTTATTGCAGCTGGCTTTAAGTTTGCCATCTTACTATTTTGTCTACTTTTTCTCTATTTGTTCCTTTTCTTCTTTCTTTACTTTTAGTGGGTATTTTTAAGTATTC
This sequence comes from Perodicticus potto, assembly GCA_963574655.1. Lineage (NCBI taxonomy): Eukaryota > Metazoa > Chordata > Mammalia > Primates > Lorisidae > Perodicticus > Perodicticus potto. Next base: position 24,074 of record CAUYRH010002816.1, read on the forward strand.
CATTTTTGTCTCATCTGTGAGCTTATGGGCTGTTATTTTTATTCTCTTATTACTTACTTTGCATTTTATAATATCCATCATTAACTTCAGTGCCTGTGGCTCAGTGGGTAGGGTGCTGGCCCCATAAACCAAAGATGGCGGGTTTGAACCCGGCCCCGGCCAAACTGCAACAAAAAGTAGCCAGGCATTGTGGCGGGCGCCTGTAGTCCCGGCTACATGGGAGGCTGAGGCAAGAGAATCACCTAAGTCCAGGAGCTGGAGGTTGCTGTGAGCTGTGACTCCACGGCACTCTACCGAGGGCAAAAATGTGAGACTCTGTCTCTAAAAAAACAAAACAAAACAAAAAAAATTGTCAAATAAGAGTTTAGTTGTTCACATAATAGGAAGTTCCCTAAAATAATATACTTTTATTTCTCTTTCATCCTTCGTTTTCTTTTGTGAGCCTTCCATCCTACTGTCAACAGATACATTTCTACATAGAATGTATGGGTAGAGTGCCGTGGCGTCACAGCTCACAGCAACCTCCAACTCTTGGGCTTCAGCGATTCTCTTGCCTCAGCCTCCTAAGTAGCTGGGACTACAGGCGTCCTCCAAAACACCCGGCTATTTTGTTGTTGTTGTTGTTGCAGTTGTCATTATTGGTGGGCAGACCTGGGCCAGGTTCGAACCTACCAGCCTCAGTGCATGTGGCCGACGCCCTACACACTAAGCTAACAGACCCCAGTATGTGAATTCTTTATTCTTCTTTTTCAAAAAATTTTAAGCTATTTTAACTTCTTTTTCTTTCTGTACAAATTTTAGAATTATCTTGTCCATGTACACAAAACCAAAGTCTTTTTGGCATTTTGATTTGCAATAAACTCCAGTACATCCTTATTATTATTGTTCTCCATTAACTTCTGAAATAATTTTCAAATGAGAAAAAGGTAACAGTTTTGTCCCCCGGCACTTAAAAAATATCTATTTGACTATCTTCTGCCCTGCATTATTATTTGGTCATTATTATTTTTGTTCCCTCTATGTAACATGGCCGTTTAAAAAGTAGACTTTATTTTTTAGGTTCACAGCAAAATTAGCAGAAGGTATTGCGATTTCCCACATACTCCCGTCAACCCAGGTACAGCCTTCCCCACTGTTCCCGTCTTCCACGAGAGTAACAGGTTTGTTACAGTCGATCGGCCTGTACTGACCCATCATTATCACTCTGAGGTTTACATGAGGGTTTGTCCTTGGCATGGTTCATTTTGCGGTTCTGGAGACATGTATCATCCCGAGTTGTTTCACTGCCCTAAAAATCCTCTGTCCACCATCTGTTCATCCTTTTCTCTCCCCTAACCTTGACTGACCTTTCTCCTGTCTTCCTAATTTTGCCATTTTCAGAGTGTCATGTAGATGGAATCAGGCGGTAGTCAGCCTTTTCAGATCAGCTTCTTTCATGTAGTCATGTCCATTTCAGCTTCTTCCATGTCTTTTCATGGCCTGGATAATATTTCATCGTCTGGATGTCCCACATTTCATTTATGCCTTCAGCGACTGGAGGGCATCTTCTGGACGCTGCCAGGTTTGGGCAGTATGAAAAAAGCTGCTATAAATATCCTTGTGCAATTTTTTGTATGGACATAAGTTTTCAGTTTCTTTGGGTAAATACGCTGTTCCATTTTGCATTTGCACAAGCAGTGCGTGGGAATTCCCGTTGCTCTGCGCCCTCACCAGCATTTGTTGTCAGCGCTCTGGATTTGGGCCATTTTAACTGGTGTGGTTATAATTTGCACCTCTCTGGTAATGTATGATGTGGAGCACCTTTTCATATGCTTACCTGCCATTTGTGTGTCTTCCTTGGTAAGGGACATAACTTGTCTTTTATTGCTGGTTGATTCTGAGATTTTCATTGCTTGACTATAATGATCGTTGCCATGATTTTCTGTGGGTTGATTCTTCTTAGGTTTCATGGCATTCTTCAGAATTTGCAATATTTTCAGTCACAATTGTCCCATGCACTTTATCTGCCCATGACCTCTTCCAGGATTCCAATCAGAGACAAGTTACTCCACTCCACATTCTCCCCGGGTTCATTGTTTTCCAAACCATTTTCCTCTCCATGTAATAGTTTGGGTATTTCTGGTAACTTGTCTTCTATTTTATTTCTCTATTTTATTTTAATGACAGAGTCTCACTTTGTCACCATGGGTAGAGTGCCCTAGCATCATACCTCAAACTCTTGGGCTCAATTGATCCTCTTGTCTCCCGAGTACCTGGGACTACAGGCTACAATGCCTGGTTTTTTTTTTTTTAGAGATAGGGTCTCACCCTTGCTCAGGCTGGTCTCAAACTCCTGAGCTCAAGCAATCCACCCGCCTCCCCTCCCAGAGTCCTAGGATTACAGGCGTGAGCCACTTTGCCTGGCCCTAATTTTATTGCCTTTTTTCTGCCATGTTTCATCTTCTGTTAATCCCATCCAGTATTTTTTCCAGACTTACATTATTCTTTTTTATCACCTAACCCCTGTTACAAAGACATATTATTTTTTAAAATGAACATAATGTATAATAGACTTTTCTTTCATTGGTGCACCAGCAAAATTGAAAAGTTGATCCTGAAATTTGTAGGAAAATACAAGAGGTCCACAATAGCCAAAACACTCTTTTTTTGTGAGACAGACAGAGTCTCACTTTTTCACCCTCGGTAGAGTGCTGTGGCGTCACAGCTCACAGGAACCTCCAGCTCTTGGGTGTAGGCGATTCTCTTGCCTCAGCCTCCCAAGTAGTTGGGACTACAGGCGCCCACCATAATGCCCGGCTATTTATTTTGTTGCAGTTTGGCCGGGGCCGGGTTTGAACCTGCCCCCCCTCGGAATATGGGGCCGGCGCCCTATCCCCTGAGCCACAGGCACTGCCCTCATGCCTTAGATTTAAATCTTTTATCCATTTTGAATCAATTTTTGTGAGTGGAGAAAGGTGTTCCCATTTCAGTCTTTGAGTGTCAAAATTTTAACACAGTTTTTTTCCTTTCTTAAAATGTGTGTACACTTGGTACTCTGTGTGTGTATTTTACAACACTACAATTTGAAAAAAAAAACAATTAAAGTATGGGTAAAGATGTGAATAGACATTTCTCCAAAGAAAATATATAAAGGATCAATAAGAACATGAGAAGATCCTGATGGAAATGCAAATCGAAACGACAGTGAGATACCACATCACACCCTCTGGGTGCCCGTAATCAAATATCTCAGAGATGTAAGAACAAGTGCTGGCGAGGATGTGGTGCGATTAGATTTTGCATACACCACTGGTAGGAATGGAATAGTGCAGCTGCTTTAGAAAACAGTCTAGCAGTTCCTTGACCTGTTAAACAGAGTCACTATGTGTCCCAGTATTTCCACTCCTAGGTATAATTTTATAGAAATGAAAACATACGTCCATATCAAAACTGACACGAATGTTATCCAAATAGCCAAAGGTGGAAACAACTCAGATGTCTACCAACTGATGAACAGTTAAACTAAATGTGGTATATCCATAAAACTTAATAAAAAGAATGAAGGACTGAAACATGATGGCATGAATGGGCCTTGAAAAAACATAGCTAAGCGAAAGAAACCAGATGCAAAAATCCACATACTTTGTGATTCCACTAAATAAAATGTCCCAAAGAGAGAAATCCATAGAGACAGAAAAGACAACTGGTCACCTCCAGGGACTGGAGGAGCGTGCTAATGACTACAGGTGTGTGCTTGTTTGGGGATGATAGATGTTTTGGAACCATGTAGTGACGATGTTTGTACACATTGTGAATATACTAAAAATAATGGAATTGCACACTTTAGAAGGGTTTTATGATATGTGAGTTATATCTCAATTTTTTAATGCTTTAAAAAAAATCAACTGGTCATGTTTGTGTAGGTCTATTTCTAATCTGTTCCGCTGGTCTACATGTCTAACTACTTTTTCTTTCTGTATAAATTTTAGAATTATCTTGTCCATGTACACAAAAATAAAGTCTTGCTGGCATTTTGATTGGAATTGTGCTGAGTCCATAGATCAATTCGGGGAAAATAGCCATATAAACACTGCTGAGCATTCCAGTCCATGAATATGGTATGTTTCTCTTTTTTAAAAGGTCTTTTTAAATTTCCTTACATCAATGTTTTATAGTTTTCAGCATGTAGATTTTGATTGTGTTGTTCTAGTAAATATTTCACTTGTTGGAACAATCACACATTAAAAAAAATTTTTTTTGTTTTTTATATGTTGCTAGTAAATAGAAATACAATTGATTTTTATCCTAAAACCCCACAACACTGATCTATTGGTTCTAACATTTTTTCTGTACATCTATTAGAATTTTCTACATAGCAGCTGCTTGTGAATTGAGGAGCAGCTCAATTTCTTCTTATAAAATCTGTATGCTTTTATTTATTTTTCTTGCTTGACTTTGCAATTGCTAGTACTTTTAGTATAATATTGAATCGGGCTGGTGAAACCAGACATCTTTGCCTCTTTCCTGAGCTTAGGGCGATGCAGTCAATCTTTTACATTAAGCATGACGTTAGTGATGTTAGTGGCAGGTTGCTATAGGGACCCTTGATCATATGAAGGAAGTTTCCCACTATTCCTAGTTTGCGCAAAGTTTTTTTTTTTTTAATCATGAATTGGTGTTAAAAGTTTTAAATATTTTCTGCACCAATTGATGTTGCTATATGGCCTTTTTAAAAGTACGTTAACATGGTTGAATTATATTGATTAATTTTCAAATATTTAACCAGGCTTATGTTCCTGGAATAAACCCCACTGAAGCATGGTGCATTATAAAAAATGTATTTCTGTCTTCTGTTTGAGAATATTTTGGGGGGGTTGTTTATGTTTATGAGAGATAATGGTCTATATGTTTCTCCTTCTGTGCTATTATATGGTTTTAGTATCAGGGTGATAATGCTCTATAAATTGAGTTAACAAGTGTTTTATCCTGTTTTTTTAAAAGAGGTTGTGTAGATTGGCGTTATTTCTTCTGTAAATTTTTTGGTGGAATTGACCAACAAAACTCTCGGGGCCAAGAAATTTCTTTTCCAAAAAAATTTAATTGCAAATTTAGTTTCTTCAGCTGACATGACTATTCAGGTTGTCTGTTTCTTGGGTGAATTTTGGTAGTTTGTAGCTCTCAAAGACTTGGCTTGCATAAATTATCCAAGTTGTGTGCATGGATTTGTTTATAGAACTATCTTATTATCCTTATCCTGGTGTGTGTAGTGATATCCCCTCTATAATGGGTATTTGTATCTTGTCTCTTTTTTCTTACTAGTCTGACTAGAAGGTAATTAATTTTATTGACTTTTTCAAAGAAGCATCTGTTTCATTGATTTTTCTCTATTATTTTTTCTTTTTCCAATTTCACCAATTTCTCCTGATCTCTTTATTATTTCCTTCATTCTGCTTTGCTGTAGGTACATTATTCTTTTCTTTATTTTCTTTATTAAGGTATAAGTTTAGAATTTTTACATTAATTCTTTCTTTTTTTCTAACAAGAACATTAAATGCCAAAACATTCTTCTAGCCAGTATTTTACTGTATCCTCAACATTTGGATATATTGTATTTTCAACATCATTTAATTAAAGATATTTCCTAATTTCTGCTTGAGATTTATAATCCCATGGATTATTTGGAAGCACTAATTTGCAACTCTTTGCTGATTTTTCAGTTACCTTTCCATCGATTTCTAGCTTAATTCCATTATTATCAAAGAACATATTTTGAATTATTTAAATTCTATGAAGTTTATTACAATTGTTTTACAACGCAAGATAGGATCTACCTTGGTGAATGTTCCACATACACTTGAGAAGAAAGATTTTGCTATTGGTGGGTGGAGTATTCTATAAATGTCAACCAGATCCCCTGGTAGGTGGCATTCATTTCTTCTAAAGTCTTGCTGGTTTTCCATCTTCTCATTTTGTTGATTATCGAGAGAGGAATATTAAAGTCTTAAATTATGATGGTGAGTTTTTCCACTTCTTTTTTTCAGTTTTATTCATCTTGAAGCTGTGCTGTTTATACATACAGAGCACTGTTCCGTATTCTTTTTCTTTTCTTTTTTTTTTTGTAGAGACAGAGTCTCACTTTATCGCCCTCTGTAAAGTGCTGCGGCGTCACACAGCTCACAGCAACCTCCAACTCCTGGGCTTAGGCGATTCTCTTGCCTCAGCCTCCCGAGTAGCTGGGACTACAGGCGCCCGCCACAACGCCCGGCTATTTTTCTGTTTTGCAGTTCGGCAGAGGCCGGGTTTGAACCTGCCACCCTCGGTATGTGGGGCCAGTGCCCTACTCGCTGAGCCACGGGTGCCGCCCCGACTGTTCCGTATTCCTGGTGAATGACCTGCTCATTGTTCTGTCTGTCCATCATGTCTACTTTCTGATATTTATGTAACCCCTTCAACTTATCTGTATGCTCTATCATTTTGCATCCTTTAACTTCTGTTTGACCTATATAATTATATTTAGATCTGGTTCCTTACGGACAGCATTTGATCGGTTCTTGTTTTTTAATTCCATTCTCATAACCTTTCTGCGTTCGTTTCTGTGTCCACACCATTATATAAAGTAATTCTTGGTAAGTCTGGGTTTTCGTTTGCCATTTCCTTGTCTGTTTGTTTGTTCTCTTGTTGTTTTTGTTCTACTTTTTGTTTTTCCCTTCCTTCCTTCCTATGGATTCTTTGAATATTTTTAGTGTTCCATTATCTTTTAACATTTAAGTTTTTTTTTACTGTATTTCTTCATACTTTTTATGTGGTTGCGCTGTGATATACAATATACATTCTTAACTTTTCACAGTCTACATATAATTTTTTGGTTTTGGTTTTTGTTTTTGAGACAGAGCCTCAAGCTGTCACCCTGGATAGAGTGCCGTGGCATCACAGCTCACAGCAACCTCCAGCTCCTGGGCTCAAGTGATTCTCCCGCCTCCGCCTCCCAAGTAGCTGGGACTACAGGCGCCCGCCACAACGCCCGGCCATTTTTTGGTTGCAGCCGTCATTGTTGTTTGGCGGGTCTGGGCTGGATTCGAACCCGCCAGCTCAGGTGTACGTGGCTAGCGCCTTAGCCCATTGACCCACAGGCGCCGAGCCAGCTATTTTTTTTTTTTTTGGTTGCAGCCGTCATTGTTCTTTGGCGGGCCCAGGCTGGATTTGAACCCACCAGCTCAGGTGTACATGGCTGGCGCCTTAGCCGCTTGAGCCACAGGCGCTGAGCCTAAATATAATTAATATTTTACAAGTTCAAGTGGAATTTAAAAATCTTAGTGCTTCCTCCCTTTATGCTACAGTTGCCAAAAGTGTTACATCCACCTGCCTGGAAAATCCCATCACACGGTGTTACGCACTATATGTTCAGTAGGAACATGGCTCCTAATGCTGTTTATTATTTTTGTTCTCTGCTGAGAGGAAAAAAAGGTCAGATAGTTTCTGTTGTTCTAGCTTCAAGGTCACTGACTGTTTTTTCTCTTCTCCATTTTGCTATTGAGCCCATCTAGCGAATTTTAAATGTCACCCATTGTAGCTTCTGGGTCTAATATTTGTATTTGATTCTTTTTTATACCTTTTATTTTTTGCTAAGATTTCCAGTCTTTCCTTTCATCTCAATAGTTTCCTCTTACTGGCCAGGTGCAGTGGTTCATGGCTATAATCCCAGCACTCTGGGAGGCTGAGGTAGGAGGATCCCTTGAGGTCAGGAGTTCAAAACCAGCCTGAGCAAGACTGAGACCCCAGCTCTACTGAAAATAGAAATATTAGCTGGATGTTGTGATGGGGATCTATATCTCCAACTACTCAGAAGGCTGAGGCAGAAGAATAGCTTGAACCCAGGAGTTTAAGATTGCTGTGAGCTAGCAACTAGCCTGGGCAACAGAGCAAGACTTTGTATCCAAAAAAAAAAAAAAAAGTTTCCCTGTATTTATTGTGGCATAGTTATGATAGCGGCCTTGAGTCTTTGAAAATTCCAATATCTGTACCATTTCAGTTGGTGCCTTTTGATTCTCTTTTCCTTTGCAAATTGAGATTTTTCTGGTTCTTCAAATGCAAGGTATTTGGGGTTGTATCCTAGACACTTTGCATATTATGTCATAAGACTTTGTGTCTTATTTAAATCCTAAAGAGAATGTGATGTTTTTGTTTTAACAGACCATTGACCTGGGCTGGTTCGGGCTCCAGGTTTCTAACCCTCCATCTGTGGGCTGTGGGCCCCATGTCAGTTCAGGTCCCAGAGGCTTTGTGATGAGGCTTCCATCGTCTCTGCCTGAGCCTCCTCCACGTGCCGCAGGGGCGGAGGGCCGGAGGGGGAGGCAATCTACCTTTTTGCACAACTCTCCAAGGCTTTGGTGGGCTGTGTGGGCATGGAGCCATACGCAACCCTGAGGGCTGACTCTCTCGAGCACCTTCCTCTCCATCGGTGCTTATTCCATCTTCTCCAGATCTCCAGCTCCCCAGTCCCCCACCCCACTTCTCGTTCTGTGGCCAGAAATCCAGGGCTGTACTTTCTCCCCCTGCTACACACGCCTCCCTCACAAGTGTGGCTACATCTAGGGCCAGGCTGTGGGAGGACACAGCAAGGGGGGAAACAATGAGACTTTGTCCCACCCTCTGCACCATGACTCTTCTGGTCAGAGAGAAGGATCCCTGTCACTGCCGTTGCTGTCACTGCCACTTCTGAGGGGCTTCTTGGGGCTGGGGAGGGCGAGAACAGGAAAACGACCAGGGCGTTCTCCACTGTGTGACGCCCATTGTGCCATCCCAGGTTTCAGGGGCCCTGTGAGTCCAGGCTGAGCAATACTGTAGCCAAAGTAAATGGGAAATCACTGTCACCATCTGCTTACCACGTCCTTTTCAGAATCCTCAGACAGCTGCCCGCTGCCTTCTATCCAGGAACCGCAGTACCACTCGGCAGAGAGACAGGGCGAAATGTGCTTGTTCCATCTTCCCCAGTCAAGAATCTCCACCAGCTGAATTTGTCACTTCAGCCATTGAGTTTTTTCAGCTCTAGAGTTTCCATTTGTTTCCTTCTCTTTATGGTTTCAATGTCTCCCCTCATTGTGTCTGTATTCTGCTACAAATCCTCCAATATAACCCTTGCTTCAAAGGCAGGGACTGTGAATTGTCCCATCCTTGCTGTTTCTTTGTTGCTATTGACTCATTCTTTTCCTCCTGGTCGTGGGTGATATTTTCCCCACCTTTCTGAGTGTTTACTAATTTGTATGGAATGCCGCACTTGAGAATATTACATTGTAGAATTATCTAGCTTTGGCTGTCTTCCCTTGGAAAGTGTGGCATTTGTTCTAGTGGGCACTTAATTCCTTTGTGCATGAAACTTTCAAAATGTATTTTTAAACTTTGTTAAGCTTTTATCTAAGGTCACTTCTTTCTATGGTGTCTACAGTCACGTGTCACGGAATGACAGCAATGTGCTCTGAGAAGTATGTTGTCAGGCTGTTTTGTCATTATGTGACCGTGATGAAGTGCACTTACACAAACTCAGAAGGTGCAGCCTACTGTGCCTCTACGCCGTGTGGCCACACCGCAGAGCGTTCCCAGGTCGCGGGGCCTGGACAGCAGGCGAGTCTGGGGAACTCCGAAGGCGGCTGTAACACAGCGGTAAGGATTAACGTCCCTAAATAGAGACAAGGTAATGGGGAGCATTACGACCTCACGTGGCTACTACATCACTAGGGGAAGGTAATTTTTCAGCTCCATGATCATTTTATGGGATCACTGTTGTACATACGATCCGTTGTTCCCAGCTACTCGGGAGGCTGAGGTAGGAGGATGGCTTAAGCCTAAGAGTTTGAGGTTGCTGTGAGCTACGGCACCACAGCACTCTACCCAGGGCAACAAAGTGAGAGTCTATCTCAAAAAGAAAAAAAGAAAAAAAAGGAGTTCATATGTTTACCACTACAATACAAAGATCACTAAACGATCTGTACTAAATGATGAAGATGGCGTGTGTGAGATCCTATCTCTAAAAATAGCCAGGTGTTGTGGAGGGCGCCGGTCGTCCCAGCTACTCGGGTGACTGAGATAAGAGGATCTCTTGAGCCCAAGAGTTGGAGGTTGCTGTGATTTATGACCCCAGGGCACTGCCAAGGCAACAAGGTGAGACTCCATCTCAAAAAAAAAGAAAAGAAAAGAAAGAAACATGCCAGAATACAGTAGTTTCTGCAAGAGATTAAAAACAAACTTGCACTCCTTATTGTTACTGCAAAACTCATATTTATTTTTCATTCAAAATTTGAAATGTAATGGAAAGTTCCTCCAACAAAAAAGAATCACACGCCATCTTCATTGTGTGAAGATGAAGGCCACTCTTCTTCATGGCCACTCTTTGTATTGTAGTAGTAAACATATGGACTCCTTTTTTTTTTGAGACAGAGTCTCACTCTGTCACCTACAGTGCTGTGGCATCATAGCTCACAGTAACCTCCAACTCTTAGACTTAAGCGATCCTCCTGCCTCAGCCTCCCGAGCAGCTGGGATACAGGCACCCAACACAATGCCAGGCTAGTTTTTCTAGTTTTAGTAGAGATGAGGTCTTACTATTGCACAGGCTTATCTTGAACTCCTGAGCTCAGATGATCCCACCACCTTGGCCTCCCAGAGTGCTGGGATTACAGGTGTGAACCACTACCCCCCCCCCACGTATTATTGATACAGCCACACATAATTTTGTATGAAAATTAAATCATCATATGTGACTTCTGCAAATGCTATTTTTGAGTCTCCCTAGAAGGATGTACCTAATGGGAGAATTAGGGAGCTTGTCAACAGCTTTTGCACCTCAGTTCTGAGCTGTGCTGACCTGAAATAGACTTGCTGCCACATCTGCTGGGTGACTGGAAGGATTTTGAGGGGACGAGTTGACTGAGAAGCTTTGAGGGCTTCAGGTGCAGGGCTGGCAGGGGCGTGCCCCTCGTTTCCCTCACACGTGGGATCAGGCACAGAGCAACTCACCCCGTGATCTTATCAATCCCTGTGAGGCAGGACGGCAGAGCCAGACACTGAAGGACCCTCTGTCCCCATGGTCTATAGAATCCTACTAAATTCACTCATTTGCGATAAGTTCATCCTCATTTTACCTAAAAAAAAAATAATGATGTGAAGCAGATTAAAATGAAAGGCACCAATTCAAGAAAGTCATGTTGTACAGATAATTCCTTAATGGCAAGTTGTAAAAAGACAGGATAATTGTATCAAAAAACTTTAGACAAAGGCTAATTGCTGTGAATAAGCTTAATTATTTAAATTTGACCTTCTTGGAAGCCAAAGCGAAAAGGAAAATAAAGATTCGTATGAATCTCTTGCTGTCTAACACAATTCCCATTCCTTATCAGAAACCCTTGGGGTGGATGTTTTTCTGAATTCAGAACATTTGGATCTTAGACCAGTGGTAATGTTCATTTACCATGTGTGTTCAGTAACCCCCCAATGGGATCCGGAGGGCAACCCATCACCACGATATTCATATTTCTGCAATGAAATATGTAAATAATATCCATATTATTTACATATTGGTCCTCCTATCTGACTAGGTCCGGTTTGCCACTAAATGAGTTTGCTACTAATTTATGGGGAAAGTCTCAGTTTTCAGAAATATTTAGGTTTTGTAACTGTGCATTAGAGACCTCAGGCCTGTAATAGAAGCTGTTAATTGATCTCTGGGGAAGGAAAACTGTTTTCCTACTTCAGAAATCTAATGCCATGTGGACCTTAGAGATTCTGTACCATAAAATAGGTTCCTCAACGGATGCCTCGCACACACAAATGCATTGTGTCAACAAACCCTGCCGACCTCTACTAGTCGGGTCTCTGGCCTGCCAGCTGGACACTAGGGAGAGGTGGGGGATGGCAGGACACAGCCGTGGATGAGGGTTGACCTCAGCCCCTAGGTTATATATTGTGGGGTGGAGAGACTAATCTTGGGAGGAGGCCAGGATTGAATCAGAGGAGGCTTCTCAGGGGCAGGGCCAAGTGTGGGGTGTTTGGCTGCAAGTAACAAGACTCCAGCTGGGGGCGGCGCCTGTGGCTCATGGAGTAGGGCACCAGCCCCCGCAAAGGTGGTGGGTTCAAACCCGGCTTCAGCCAAACTGCAAAACAGAAAAATAGCTGGACATTGTGGCAGGCGCCTGTAGTCCCAGCTACTTGGGAGGCTGAGGCAAGAGAATCACCTAAGCCCAGGAGTTGGAGGTTGCTGTGAGCTGTGATGCCACAGCACTCTACAGAGGGCGGTAAAGTGAAACTGTCTCTACAAAAAAAAAAAAGACTCCAGCTGGATGGAGCAGCCCGCCGGGCAATCTCACCCCCAACCAGGGTGGCAGTGGGCACCTGCACCAGGCCCAGAGCTTCTCCTGGCATTTGCCTCTTCTCAGGGTGTGGCCTCATCCTTGGCTGGTAAGAGTGACATCCTGACATGGCAAAAATCCTGTGGAAAAACCTGCAGGTCCATTTCTTCCCATGGGTCTATTTTGCCAAAAAGGAAACCTCCCCCCAGAACTCGTAGCAGGCTGTTGCTGATGGTGCAGCCGCAGGACAGGGTCCCCAACCCCAGCCCCCAGCAAGGGAGGGTGGGGGCAGAACAGCCGGCAGTAGCTGGCAGGACTGGTCACTGTTGGGAGTTGGGGTGCATCCACGTGGGCCTATGAGGTAAGGAAGGGGGTTAATGGCCGAGGCCAGCCGGAGTGGTGGCTGGGGGTGACAAGATGGATAGAGGGGTAGGAGGGCAAGTCCAGGGCGGTGCCTTGGAAGAGCCCTCACTGTGCCTTGAGTTCGTGGGGAGAGGGGCCAGGAGAAGCCGGGAGCCGGGCAGGTGTGGACAGCAGCACGACAGCACCAGCGGCCCTCAGGTCAGGTCAGCTCAGGGCCGCTGGCCCAGCACAAGCAGCTGGCATAGGAGCACCCGCTGTGGGTGCGCCCCGGGAGGGCGAGCTGTGTCTCTTCTCTACATAGATGCAGCACTCCGAGCTCCAGTGGGTCATTTCCTCCACACCAGCCAAGCTTGTTCTGCTGTTCTCTGCGATTCTGACACAATCTGCGCAGATAGTGTCAGCCCCAGAAAACGGCCCCCATGTCGGATGCCGACCTTGAGGCCAGGTTGTCCCCTGTACTTCTGACTGACAGGCTGTAAATCAGGGCTTCCCACAGCCCCCTTCTTGAGTTCAATCCCTTGCTACAGTGACTTGCGGAACTCAGGAGGGAAACACTTTTCTTATGTTTGCTGGTTTGTTATAAAAGATATTATGAAGGGCCAGATAAGCAGCCAGATGGAAGCGACGCACAGGGCAAGACGGGGCACCGCCTGAGGAAAGGGACACGGAGCCTCTGCGCTCTCTCCTGGTGCACCGCCCTCCGGAAACTGCCTTGTGCTCAGCTACCTGGAAGCTCCCCAGACCCGTCCTCCCAGGTCTTTCTGGAGGCCCTGCTATGCACACATAACTGATTACATCGTAGCCATTGGTGATCGATTCCACCTTCAGCCCTCTCCACACGGGCTAAAAGAATTCTGACCCTCTAGTGGGGGAGTAGTTTCCTTGGCGACCAGACCCCATCCTGAGCCCCTGCCACCAGCCACCACATTAGCACACAAAAAGACTGTTATGCCTTCAGAGATTCCTTGGGTTTCCGGAGTTGGGAGCCAGGAGACAGAGAGGAGATAGGGCGATGGGGACTACAGAGACTAAATACAGGTTTGGATTTCTCTCCATCACAGTGACAAGGTGCAGGTGCAGGAAAGCCAGGAGTTAGGCAAGGCAGAGTGTTGATGGAATCCCTTCCATCTATTCACCCTGACACCTCAGTCTTCACCAGCACCTGGAAGGCCAGGCCCGAATGTGTCATCCTGGCCTCAGTGACACTCCATCCAGGGACTTGGACCCAGCCCCACCTTCTCCCTGCCCATCCCACAGGAAGCCACGCTGGGCAGACTGCATGGGTGGAGGGAGGTGTCACTGGAACCATGGCAGCCCCGGGCCCACAGGTGTGCACACCTGTGGAGAAGAGATGGGGAAGGCTGCAGTGCCCAGCTGGGAGATGTTTGCAGGGGGAATTTGGGGTCCTGGTGCCTGGGATCTGGACTAGAAAGGGTACATCCTCGGGCCCACAGACGGTTGCCTGGGGATATGGGTAGGGGGCACTGCTGGGGGAAGGCCCAGAACAGGGGCTCTTCCTGCTGGCTCTGAGTGGCATCCATGCAGAGGGTGACAGGGAGACTCAGGGACTCAGGGCACACGCTGGCATCTGGCCCAGGCCAGGAGAAGGACAGTACCCCTTTGACCAAGATGGGGCCTCCCAGGCAAATAGCTGGGCATGCATTCTTTTCACATTAGTTTGGGGTCGTTGTATTTTTAAATAGCATAACATTCCATTGTGCAGAGGGGCACACACTCCCCGCCACCCTTGCCAGCCCGGAGTGCAGGCCACACAGCTAGGAGGCTTGGAAGGGAGAGGAATCCAAGGTGGCTGCACCCGACTCTGGCTCGGAGGCACCTCTGCTTCTCTAGTTGGTTCATTTTGTAGTTTGTGAGAGCTTTGAGCATGTCTGAGGCTCCCCGGAAGGAGAGGAGGTCCTGGCTGTTACCACGCTCCTGGAGGGCAGATCTGAACTCAGGGGCTCCTTCCCTCTTAGCAGCCGAGCTGGCCCAGGCTGAGGCCCTGGGTCAGGACCATCTGTCAACTGGAAGGGAAAGGGGGCTGTGGGACCCCAGGGCTGGGGCTCGGGGCTCTGAGCCTGCCCTTGCCCTGTAGGTGTCCCCAAGGCTGATGTCAGGCTCCTTAACAGTGAGAACACTGCATTCAGAGGCTGAGTCACAAGGAAAAGATGAGCGATTGGCAAAAGGACCAGGCTCTGGGTGAAGTTGGGGCCCTGGTGCTCGGCTGATCCCAGAAGGAGCTCAGCTGGAGTCCCCTGGATGACAGGTCTGGGGTGCCATGACTCGGTCTTTGTTCATCCCTCATGGTCCCCCCAAACGATCCTGGCCCAGTTCCTGCTGTGTGGAGTTGGATGCAAGGATGCGAAGTCCTACCAGGAGGAAGGCGGTGGGCACACCCATCCAGCCTGCTGCCCACCCTCACCATCATGTGCCTGCCCGCTGGAGGCCCACAATGAGCCTTTGTGTGGCAGCTGGCTCTGGGCACACACAGTGTCTGGGGTAGTGCTGGCTGGCCAGCGGTGCCAGCCCTGGTCGCCAGAGATACCAGGCTGAGCAAGAAGGAGCCACCACACCCACCCTCTCGGTGCCCAGGGCCAGGTGTTCTCTAGGAAGCACCTGGGCTGTCCAGGCTCTCCAGGGAACACCTGGGCCCCTGAAGGGCTGTGTCAGGGGAGCAGGGAACCTTCAGCAGAGGCTCAGCCATCAGTCCCCAACTTACAAGGCTTACAGGGCACCCTGGGAGCACCAGACCATGCAGCTGACCAGCACAGCCTGTCCCAGGGGTTCCTGACAGAGCCCTCTGGTCCCAGTGAAATGAGAAGAAAGAAGACAGCTTTGTTCGTTTTTATAACACTAAATTGTTCTGTTGTTTAAAATATGAATTTTCTTTTCTTTTGTTTTTCTTTTTCTTTTTCTTTTTTTTGAGACAGAGTCTCACTCTGTTCCTTAGGCTAGAATGCCATGGCCTCAGCCCAGCTCACCACAACCTTGGGCTCATGAGGTCCTCCTGCCTCAGCCTCGTGAGTAGCTGAGACTACAGGTGTGGACCACCATGTTGGCTAATTTTTCTATTATTATTATTTATTTACTTATTTATTTATTTATTTTTGAGACAGAGTCTCACTCTGTTACCCTGGGTAGAGTGCCATGGCATTCTAACTCACAGTAACCTCAAATTCTTGGGCTTGAACCATCCTCTTGCCTCAGCCTCCTGAGTAGCTGGGATTATATAGGCAGTTGCCTCTATGCCCAGTTAATTTTTCTGCTTTTAGTAAAGATAGGGTCTGTCTTGCTCAGGCTGGTCTTGAACCCCTTAGCTCAAGAGATCCTTCCACCTTAGCCTCCCAGAGTGTGGGGATATAAGCTTGGGGCCCTGTGCTGGGCCTGAGTTTTCTATTTAATGTTAAACCATCCTTTTGAAATAAAATGATTATGGCAGATAGAGGTTGTTTTGTGACAACCTTACTTGGCAGCATTGGAAGCCAGCCACTCCATTTTCATCTTCTTTTAAAATTTGGTTCCTGAATTCCCCAAACATAGATACCCCACCCCCCACGCAGGCCCTTGGTGCAGGAGCTCCAGTGAGAGGGTGATGTCCGCAGAGCCCTGGGCGAGAGAGGCCCTGGAGTCTGCAGGAGCGGGTGGGGCTGGGGCCGTCCTGAGCCCTGACCTTCTCTCCTCAGGTCCAGGGATAGCACTGACTTTCCCTTCCCGCCCTCCTACTCCCCCAGAACAGGCGCCTGCGCGTGAGGCAGGGCCTGGGAGTCGGGCCAGAGTGGAGCCCTGTTTTCCTGCTACTGCTTTCCTGCACCCTGGCTCTCAGGAACACCCTCTGGCAACAGGGACAGGAAGCCCCCGCCTCAGTTCCTCCCTTGGCAGCTGAGGGTGGTGTCAGTGAGCTGTCCTCCCACTCTGCTGTTGCCTGAGTGTTGCTTCAGATACAGCATTCAGTGGAACAGGCTTCTTGCCTGAGTAACTTGACCTGGACCTGAGAAAAACAGCTGTCCTCTGGCCAGGGGGCACAGCCCCCTGCCTGTGGGGTGTGTGTGCGCATGTGGCTGCTCTGTGTGGGCAGGAGGGGCCCTCCAGCTGCCACAGCTGCCCAGCTGCAAGATCCCTCTGGGACCCTGCAGCCACCTGGTGGGGGGGGTGGGGGGTTGTATGGCCAAAGCCTCCAGGAGTTCTTATCAGGCCCCAAGCTGCTCCCCAGGGAATTGGGCCATCTGGAGGGAGGGTCTGCCAGGGAAATTGCCTCTCATTCACGAAAACGTGGAAGAAGCAGATCCAGGGGCTGTCTGTTTTGGTTCTTCTCTTCGAATGACACAGTAATGTGTCAGACTTAATTTAAGAAATACCCTCAGATATTTTTATTTCCTCTTTGCATTGGATTTGCATTGAGGGTTTTTAAAAATGCAAAAAGGCCCTCCTACCTGGGCCTGAGTTTCCCAAGATGTTTAACCCATAGTTAGGTGCAGCTGGGTGCTGAGACTGCCTTTCCCAGACCAGCGAGGAAAGGCCCCCACAGTGTCTGGGACACCCCTACTCAGGGGCAGGCCTCCACGCCACACAGCGGGGAAGTACATGCGGGAGTGGAGGTGTGGGGCACAGGAAAGCTGGCATACCCTCAGCAGATGCACGAGGCCCTTCCTGGGACCCCTGCGCCCAGCAAACCCCTAAGGAGTTCCGTGTCTGGCAGGAAGTCCAGGCCCACATGAGCAGAGCAGCTATGACTGCGCAGCGCTGGCTGCAAGGAGAGTGGGCTGCAGGGAAGGCTCTCAGAGCAGGAGGAGGAATGCCTAGGGCTGTGTTGCAGGCCAGGGAACAGCATGCATGGGGCAAGAGGGGCCATTCTGCAAAGTGCAGTGTGCAGTCTGGCTGGAAGGTCGCTCAGCGCTCCAGTGGAGTCAAGTCTCAATCACCCAGGGATGACACCTGCTGACCAGGGTTCCCTGGCTCATCCATGACCCAGGTGGGGCTGGTGGACAATCGGGAAGCCAGGGCCAGGGTGTGAGGCTGGCAGGTAGGGGTGGGGCAGGGGGTTGAACTTGTCACCTCTCTGACCCAGTTTTCTCGTCTGTGAAGTTGAGACAAGTGGGGGCGTTGAAGTTGCTGCAGGAAGCTCTTCAAATGCAGAGATCCCTGGGGAAATTGAGTCACTGGAACCCCCGCTAGAAATGTGAGGGGGCAGGTGGGGGCCCGTGCCAGGCACCTTGGGGTTCAGAGAGGTGCAGCAGGACGGGCTGTCCACCAGCCCCCCAGAGGCCCGAGGGTGATCTGTGCCCCTTCAGCTGCCCCGTGGGTGTCCCCTTGCCCAGGCCCAGAGGTGACATGGAGCATGCCTGTTTCTAGACCTCATTGCTGTGGGGCCCCAGGTCTCTGTCTGTCTGACCCTGGAGTACCTTGTTCCTCCACTGTCCAGCCAGAGTCCGAAGCTGGGCATCTCAGGCTGCCAGGACCTAGGTGGAGATGGGAGTGCTGGGGAGGAGAGACACCGTGGACAGATGGACACTCCCTCCTGGACGGGCTGGTGCACTGGGCTGTGAGTGTTTGACCAGACAGGGGTCTGAGCCCACCCCCTCTGATTTCAGACAGGGCTACCAAGGCTAGCAAAGCCCCCTGATCATACCCAAAGCCTCAAAGTGCCTGCAGGATCACACTGGTAGGCAGCATCTAAGCTCAAAAAGCATAATCTAAGCAGGTTCAAGCTGTTATCATTATTATTTGAGACAGACTCTAACTCTGTTACCCTGGGTACAGCACTGTGGCATCACAGCTCACAGCAACCTCAAATTCTTGAGCTCAAGTGATCCTCTTGCCTCAGCCTCCTGAGTAGCTGAGACTACAGGTGTGTGCTACTACGCCTGGCTAGTTTTTCTATTTTGTTAGTAGAGGTGGGGTCTCACTTTGCTCAGGCTATTCTCCAACTCCTGGGGTCAAGCCATCCACCTGCCTCTGGCTCCCAGGGTGCTAGGATAATAGGCTAGAGCCACTGAACCTGGCCAGGTTTCAACCTAAAACAGAGTCTGATGTCTAAAGGACAGAGGTTCAATTTCTCACAATATTTCTGTCACTGTGCTAAGGGAGATATTCTTGGTTTGTTCAAAAAGAGGAGAGAATTTATCTTTTGGAGTTGTTGTATAGTGTAAACAAGAAGACAACACCCTAAATAGGATCCCTCCTCCCCCACCCTGGGGGGGAAAGCTGGGCCTCTAAGCCACAACCACAGGAATCTGCCTTCTTACCTGGCCAGAGGGTGAGATTACAGCAGCAGCCTGCAGCCCCAGCCCTTCACCTGGCTGCAAGAGGGGCTTGAGGGGCTGATTCCACCTTGGGGTGGGTGGTGAGAGGTGATCCAACTTCAGCCTCCCCTAAAGCCTTGCCTCTCACCCCAACCCCCTCCCCTTCCACCCTGCTGGGCAATCCTTCTGCAGGAGATAAGCCTATTCCTGTAAAGATTAGGGATCTTGACCTGGCGGGAATGTCTGTGACAGGAGATAGGAACACAAATTCACATCAGACTTTTCTCCCCCTACAAGTGAGGGTGAATAAAGCTCAAGGAGGCGTCCTGCCAAGCTGCTTGCACGAGACATCAGTTCACCTTAAAACGTCCAGGGACAGTGTATGCTGTTCATTGCACTCCTGCCTTTGTTTTAACTGGTTGTTAAAAGGTGTTTTAAAGTACTCACTGTTGCATATGGAGTGTGACCGCGACTCCAGCCCTATAGCACTAGTGCGAGTGGGGGCCTTGAGTCAGCCTGGCTCCCACCCTCACTCCACACAGGCACAGGCCTGAGCAGATGGGCACCCCTGAAACTGTGCGGAAGGAAGACCATCCATCAAGGCCTGTCTTCAGAAGCTGGCAGAAGCACAGTGGCCTTTCTGCTCCATGAGGCCCAGAATAGGTTTGCCTGTTCCTGCCCCTGTGTGCATCTATAAAGGCCAGTCTCAATGGGGGGAGCAGAAGGCTGCACCCCAGACCCGCACGGACAGAGACAAGAGTGCCTCCTGGGCCTGGCTGGGCTGGGGTCAGGGTTCACCTGCTGCCTTTTTCTGCAGGGTCAGGCCTGGGAGGTGCTGAGGGCCGTGATCACAGTCCAGTGTGAGGCAAGGCCGGTGGTGAGGGTGCTGCCTTCCTGGGAAACCACTCTTCCCAGGAGAGAGAGGAATAGTGGGAACAGTTTCCAAGTTGGGAGAGCTGGGCTGGGAGTTGGGGCGGGGGAGTACAGGGGTGCTTGAAAAGCAAGTGGACAGCACCTGGCTGGGCCTCACCCCTGTATTCCTGCCGAGGGTACCTGTGGGCAGCTTGTCCAAGTTGGTTCACGAAGCCTGGCAACTCTCCAGCCCAAATGAAATGAAGTCTGCCTTCTTTTTCTTCTCTGGTCATTATTTATTTATCTGAAAGATGCTTTTATGACAGAAACGCAGGGCTGCACACAGGCATCTCTAATGAGGGCCGTCGGGAGCAGAGAAGGGGACCAGGCCACCCCTCTGGGCCTGCGTGGGAAGCTAACCACCTTGAGTTTGCAGAGCTGGGGCCTGCCTCACAGCATGCTCCCCACCTTTCTCTTGGTTTCTCCTCCCCGGCATTGTAGTGCAAGGGTGTTGCGGGTCAGATCCTCATTTTACAGGTAAGGGGCCCTGGCTTGGAGGCAGCCCTGCTGGGAGCCCCAGCCTTTTCCCACGTTCGGGTGCTGCTCCCACTCTGAACATTACAACTGCCTGCTGTCGCCATGGTGACTGTGCTGTTCCATCCCCCCCACGCTGTGCGTCCCACCTCTCTAAGATGGTCTGCCTGCTTTTGCAGGAGAGAGCCTGTCTCCATGTGTGCGTGTGCACATGTATATGTGTGCTTGTGTATTTGAGAGAGAGAGATGGACCCTACACACCGTCCTTCCTGCTAGCCCTGCCTCTTCCCTGGGCCCAGCAGGCTGCCCAGCCCCTTTCCTTTCATTGACTTTGGGCCATTTGCACACACCGTGCAGTGGCCCCATTTGCACACACAGTGCAGTGGCCCCATTTGCACACACCATGCAGTGGCCCCATTTGCACACACCAGGCAGTGGCCCCATTTGCACACACCGTGCAGTGGCCCCATTTGCACACACCATGCAGTGGGCCCCCATTTGCACACAGCATGCAGTGGGCCCCCATTTGCACACAGCATGCAGTGACCCCATTTGCAAACACCATGCAGTGGGCCCCCATTTGTACACACCATGCAGTGGCCCCATTTGCACACACAGTGCAGTGGCCCCCATTTGCACACACCATTCAGTGGGCCCCCATTTGCACACACCATTCAGTGGCCCCATTTGCACACACCATGCAGTGGCCCCCGTTTGCACACACCATGCAGTGGCCCCATTTGCACACACCGTGCAGTGAGCCCCCATTTGCACACACTGTGCAGTGGCCCCATTTGCACACACAGTGCAGTGGCCCCATTTGCACACACAGTGCAGTGGCCCCATTTGCACACACCATGCAGTGGTCCCATTTGCACACACTGTGCAGTGGGCCCCCATTTGCACACACCGTGCAGTGGCCCCCCATTTGTACACACCGTGCAGTGGCCCCATTTGTACACACTGTGCAGTGGCCCCATTTGCACACACCATGCAGTGGGCCCCCATTTGCACACACCGTGCAGTGGCCCCATTTGCACACACCATTAAGTGGGTCCCATTTGCACACACCATGCAGTGGGCCCATTTGCACACACCATTCAGTGGGCCCTCCTTGCCTCCATCTCCTCGAGAGGTCAAATCCCTGTAGCAGTGCACAGAGTGTGCTGGTCCTGTTTCTTCTCTCCTACAAAGAGGGACAGAGTATGATCCACATAAGCCAGCCCTCTACATAGACAGTTGGGCTGTTTCTAATCTCTGGTGGTCACGAACACATCTATGAAGAATAGCCTTGAACATATATCATTTTGCATGTGTGAGAATAATTGTAGGATAAATTCCTAGAAGTAGGACTACAGGGAAATAAGCATTCCTAGATTTGGTAAACAGTGACAAATTGTTGTACATCAAGATCATTCACTGTATGCCTGGTACGTGCCACTGAACTCAAGATTTTACCCAGATTATTTTATTTCATCTCATTATGGCTCTAAAGTAGGTTATTCATGTTCTCATTTTCCAGATAAGCAAACCGCACCCAGGCTCAGAGAAACTCAGAAACTTGCTAAATCACCATCTGGGCTGAGGGTGGCATGCAGGCCCTCAGTCTCTGGCCCTGACTCTGGTCCCAACTCAGGCTCTTTTGTAAGGGCTCATGGGCCCAGTTCCGGGGTATCTGCCGGTCCCAGGGGGCACTTGCCTGGCTGCTAGTCCCTGGCACCTGTCCCCAAGCCCCATTTGTGCTTCATGCCCCAGGAGTCTGTGGACCCGCCCTCCTCACGTCAGCCAGGCTCCTCTGGAACCGGCTCCCCATCTCATTCTTCCAGTTCCGCCCCCAGTTTCGGGTGATGTCCTTTGGCCTCTGTTTCTTTTCTCCTCCTGGACAGATTGTGAGTTCTTGAGAGTCAGGGCCTGCATCCAGGACTCAGCCTGGTGCTCTCCAAGTGGGGATCCTGCGAGGACAATGAGAGAGGCCAGGCAAACTCCAGGAACACAGGGCACACCACTAGCGGGACTGCTTCATCTCCACCACAAAGTGGTTAGCATGCAAGGGAGTGAGCTCCTGGGCAACCTCCACCTTCATTTGCATGACAAAAGCCATCTCTTAACGGTTCTGGCAGCTTTGTGGAGAGCTCACAGCCTTTTGGGCAGAGCCCTGGGAATTGTTCCCCAGCACAGGTCGGCCCTGGGCTCTGCAGCTACCCTGTGGACAAAAGCCACATTGTGGTGCCCATGGCAGCTGCCAGCACTTGCTCCCTGCACTGCCACTGCTCCACAGCATGCCTGCTGCCCTTGCTAGGGACACAGCCAAGGTCAGACCCTGAAGCTGTGGGCATCACTCAGAATGGGTTGGGGAAACTCGCCTGGTTCCCAAAGGGCCTGCAGAGATGATCTGAGGCTGGGCAGGGGTGAGGTGAGCACTCCCGGGTCACCAGTGACTAATGGTGACCCTAGATTTTGAAGAGGGAAGAACACTGCTTGTCACAGGTGTGCCATGCCCATGCTGGAGAACTGCACCGTTGGATGCTGTCCTCACAACAGGTGTTTTCTGCACTCTCAGATGGAGAAACAGGCTCAGAGAGGTTCGCTAACTGGCCCAGAGTCACACAGCAGAGCCAGGAGGTTTGAAGAGCCGGGCCCTCAAAGCTTGCTGCTCCAGCCCTCATTCCCGTCCCTTTCTGAGCATCTCAACCCTCCTCCAATCTCTCTCCTCTTCACTATGGCATCCAGCTGCCTCTGCCCTTGCCAAGCCCCATGGGGTCCCTGCCATCAGCAGGTGTCACCTTCCTCCTGGGGAAGCTCCCCGATGGCCTTGGGGGCATGCCCTTCTCAGCCTGATCCCCAGGTCTTTTATGGCCCCACAAACTCCCATCCACCCAGGGAACCCCTGTGCATCCACTATTCTTGGAGCCCCTCCCGAGCTCCATTGCCTTCGCTCGGGGTGGTCCCAGAGGTGAGCACTCCCAGATGACGGCACTCTGGGTCCTTGCCCAGAAATCTCCCTTCAGTGCCGACAGTCGGTCAGCATTCCTGGGACTAAGTCAACTTCAGGACTGCTTTCTCAATGGGAACGTCTGACTTACAGGAGAAAAGTCCACCTTGGTGTGCGTCTCCAACTAACCTTACGGGGCAAGAGCCAAACTGGCCACAGATGTGGAGCACCAGCAGGCTCACGAGGTGAGGCCTTGACAAAATAATCCCAGCTCTCTGGGAGCCTGAGGCAGGTGGATTGCTTGAGCTCAAGAGTTCGAGACCCGTCTAAGCAAGAGTGAGATGCCATCTCTACTAAAAATAGGAAAGCTAGCTGGGCATGGCTGCCTGGAGGCTGAGGCAAGAGGATTGCTTGATCTCAAGAGTTTTAGGTTGCTGTGAGCTATGGTAACACCTACTCAGGGCAACTGAGACTTTGTTTAAAAAAAAAAACAAAAAAAAGACAAGAAGGGAGGAGGGAAAGCTGGGGCAGGTGTATCCCCTCAGGACAGGGAGTGGGGCAAGAACTGATCAGAGTTGGTCACCTTGATCACTCTGCAGCTGGAAGGCCATGCACCACCCCCGGACCTCAAAGCCACAGCCTGCCTGCGGAGACTCAGAGGGGTGGGTGCCTGCTCCTCGCTCCCTGTGATCTCCTGTTGGGACACCTCATGGTCCAAAACCAACCAGAAGGAGGTCCAGAGAGCCCAGGGGATTGCGGTGTTGAGAAGAATGTAGAGTCCTTCAAGGAACCCAGAAGCAGAGCTCCCAAGGGAAAATTCGAGCCCAGATCAGAGTGACACCAGGACAAGAAGACAGGGCCACAGAAAGAGCAGAACACAGCAGAGGCCTCAGGAGGAGACCACTGGGGTCATGAAAGGAGGTTCGGGAGGGACCCCAGAGAGAGGCTACAGGTGCGCCAGCCTGCAGGGGAACTGAGCCTTTGCCCATCCCTCACCCCCTTAGAATCAATCGTCCTTCTCAATGGAGACAGCAGCACCGCAGTGGAGGAAGGTGGGACCAGAGGGTCCAGCGGACGCCCCATCCCGCCTGTGCGAGGCTGCTTGGGGTTGGGGCTGCCTTGGTCAAGCTCACAATGAGCTTGAAAAACCCTCTGCAAACAGTGTCTTAGGATGAGAGCCCCCAAGTGTTTAAGAGCCGTTGGCTGGGTTTGGCACTTGCGCGAAGGCAGGGAAACCCATGGCGCCTTTGCTGGGGCTCAGCTGTTTTTCTTCAGAGGCAGACAAAGACAGCAGAGAGGTGATGAGACTGTTGTTCCTTACAGCTCCCCGTGGGGGGTTGGAGGGTCCACGCCCACCTGCTAAGGGGGCAAGCTCCATAAAAAGCTGTAAGGCAGGGTATGTTTGGGGATGAGTGCAGCATTCTGGGGACAGAAACCTCAGTTCCGTTGATAAAGAAGAGATGTTTGGCTAGATAAGAGATTTGGAGGCCCCTGGGACATTTTAAACGTGGTCTGCATATTACATAATATTCATAAATTAAGGATAAAGTTCTTAGGTAGCTATTAAAGAGCAAGTCCTTGTTTTTGCAAGGGCAAAAAACACGTAGTAGTGAGTTGTTGTGGTGTCAGCGATTTACTTTCAAACGTTTCAGAAAAAAGTGCAGAGATGTAGATAGACAGATGGAAAGAGAAATAGAAATGGTCAAAACTGAACAGCTGGGGAGTCTCCTCAGAGGGACTGTGCTGGTACTGTTCTTTCTCGCCTTCATGGTCGAGAACATTTGGAATAAATGCTGGACAGTAAAGCAGGAGTTGTTTGGCCCCTGCTGCAGCCCCCGAGTTTTAGGGTGTACTGACAGCCTTGCTCACATTCTGCCCTACCAGCCTTTCTGCAACCACGGCGGCCAGGAGAGCTCCCCTCCACTCCACAACGAAAGAGGCGTTTACCCCGGGGCAGCCTCTAGAGAGGCAAGGGGCTGCTCCCTACCTGGGGAGTTGTTTGGGGTAGTTCAGCTGGAGTTCCCACCCAGCACCCGCACCTACATGTGCCCCCCCTGCATGCTTCTCACCATGCTCCCCCCACCCCAGCAGACTGGATCCCAGGTCTTCACCTGGGCAGCTTGCTCTGCTGACCAGAGTGGCCTGGGTGTTAACCAAAGGGTCCACAGAGAATGGGGACGTTCAGCCTTATGAGGTTGCTGGAAGAGGGAGCCCTCGGGAAGAAGACAGGAGTAGCTTCTGCAGCAGAAGGATGGAAGCCGAGGAGGGGGCTGCCTGTAGCTGTCACCATCAGGTAGTGCCCCCGTCCAACCAAGTGTCCAGGTATTATTCTCCCAGGCCTTGTCCCTGTAGGCCCTTCCAGGCAGCTCCCCAGGACCCGCAGGGCTTTGCTCACTGCATTCTTGCAAAGGGTGGAGGTGGCTCCAGGTGCTGGGCTGGAGAGAGGCCCACAGGTGAGTGTCAGGGAAAGCTGGGGTAAGGGGGGGGAGATACTCCTTTTTCTCTCCCATTTAAGCACCCCAAGGCAGCAGAGCAGGGCAGCAGCTCCTGGACCTCCAGCAAGGCTCTGAGTTCCAGGCAGTGGCTGGGGGAAGAGAGGAAGGCAGCAGGCATTCCTGGAAATCACACCAACTTGGCCCCCTCAGATCCCACGGCCCAGATGTGCACAGTTGGCATGTCCAGCTGTAAGGGGGACTAAGAATGTCAGGGATTTCAGGAGTGTTGTCCTTGTTTCTGCTGCAGAGACCTTTGGAGAGATATATCCTGGGGAAGGTGAAGCAAGGACCTCGAGAAGGTCACCCTCAGCCTGTCCTCCTGGGTAATGGCCTTGGGCATGATCTCTGGAATTGACTCTTAAACCACAAAAATCCTTCTCCTGCCATAAAAAATTCCACAGAGTACACCATTCTTAAGACTTAAGATATATCTCACCTTTGCACTTATGAAATTATAGCTTATCCTTAAAAAGAAAAAGACTATCTCTTTTCTCAAAAAGAAATTTGATTTTCTGGAAGGAGGTAGAAAGACTGGGTTGTGGCATTTCAGGCTTCCCCAATATCCTTATGAACGGAGGAAAAATAAGACACGCCAAACTTCGGCATGGAGAGGGCTCTGCCCTGCTAACTCTGTGGAAGACTGCTCTTCCTGATACTGTCTCCAGTTCCACATGCTCTTCTAGAACCTTGCTGAATATATATATATATATATGTATGTATGTATGTATGTATGTATGTATGTATGTATGTATGTATGTATCATGCACTTCCACCTTGATCTTTTGGGACACTTGCTCTTAGAATGCAACCTGCCATGCCAGGAGGAAGTCAAGCAACCCATACATAGTATATACACTTAGAAAGGATCCCAATCCTCTCACCCCAATGTCCTGGCTGAGCTCTCAATGGATAAGCAGAACCAATGTGAATTCACCGTCTTGGAAGTGGGTGGTCCTGCTCTGGTTGAACAGCCTCAGCTGACCCAGCTTGGAGCAGAGATGAGCCATCCTCCCTTAGCCTTGCCCAAATAGCTGAATTGTGAGCAAAATCATGGTGGTGGTGGTTTTAAGCTACTGTTTGGAGTGGTTTTTTATACAGCTATAGTGACCCATTTCAAATGAGGAGACTGAGTTCCAGAAAGCAGAAGGGACTTGCACATGTTTTCACAGAGGGGTTGTGGTAAAGATGTGACCCCAGGACTTTTGACTATAGATCTGGACCAGAGCACTGCTTAATTATCCTAGAAATGAGCGCTCAGGAATCAGGGGAGCTGTGTGCCAAGGAAGGCTACCTGGAGTGCTAGTGACCTGAAAGTCCTGCTGGAACAGGCCTGGACTTCTCACAAAATGGAAAACTCAAGTCAAGAATGAGCTAAGAGTTTCTCCCATTCAGACCCTCTTGCCCATAGGAACACAACTTCACTCCATCCCTGTTCAGGAAGGCACCAGTGATCTCATCATGTATAATATTACATATTCCCCAAAGGCCACATTTTACTGGGCCAGGGGTGGACCCTGGACCCCCAAATTGGACTATCCTTAATGGCACAAGAGGTTATGTCAAAAAGGATTTTTATGACTATATAGGTCAATTACTTTCCTTCAGCAACTTAATTTACAGATACCAAAAAAACTAGATCATTTGCAGAAGGATGTGATATAGGAAGAGAGCCTAGAAATATCAAGATGGGATTTATGTGGAATAAGTTTTAAAGAAAGAACTATGATGAGCTTATCATTTAGGATCTGTGTTCACCCGACAGTAACTCTGCCCTAAATATCAAGAACAGTTAGTTCTCCTGTAAAAGAATTTCAATGCTAGGTAGTCCAGGTAAGTTGTGGAAAGCTCCATGATGTCACTAGGGACTCCAACTCTTCAGAGTTTTCTCTTTGATTTTTAGCATATGCTTTCTAGTCTCATCTTCATTGGAGCTGACTCATATTCCCAATGTAGCTGCTGGAGCACCAGCTATCACAGCTGTATTCCAAGTAGCCAGTGAGAGGAAGAGGCAAAGGCCAAATGCCAGCTGGTTCTTTTCCTATTTTAAAAAACATTTGGGAGGCCTCCCCCAACAATTTCTGTTTATATCTATCTCACTAACCTCAGATTCCTTCAAAGGAGGCTGGGAAATGTAGTCTTTTAGCCAGGCATCTTGCTGTTTAGAATAAAAATTAAGGAAAGAGGGGAATCACAGATATTCAGTAGTCATGGTGGTTTTGAAACATGTCTCCACATTTTTGGACATTTTTCTTTTCAAAAAGTAGAACCTAATTCCTCTTCCTTTGAATCTGGGCGAGACTTGGTAACTCAGAAGAGCCGACTAATAAAACATGGCAGAAGTTATGCTACGTAGTGTCTGAAGTTTGGCCATAAAAACAGTAGCTGTCACCTGGAGCTCTCTCTCGATCACTTGCTCCAAGTCAGGGAAGCCAGCTGCCGTCTTGTGAGGATACCGATTCATTTTCTTTTTTCTTATTTTATTTTATTATGTTTTTTATTGTTTCAGGTTACAAATCTGATTCATTTTCAACTTCTTTCCCCTTCCTCGGGGGAAAAACATTTCTTTTTTCCCAGAATATAAATAGCCCCGATTGTGCTGTTCTCTGCTCTACATATGAAAGAAGTTTCGTACCTCATACCAAATCGGAAAGCTCCAGTTCAAAGAGGCTTGGGTCGAAGGAGCCAACTCACATGCTACATCTACAAAGCGTTTTAAATAAACTTAACTATAACATCAGGTCTAAGAGCTCCTGGCTCTTTCAATGTACCCTGCCACACAGGAGGCCCAAAGCCCAGAAAACTAACAGAACGCACCAAGGGTGCAAAGGATAAAGGACGGAGGACGTGTTTCCTACCTCCACCCCCGGGTTAAGAGCAGACCGAGTGAGCCCATAGGAAGAGCTGGGCCTGACCAGGAGCGGCCTAGCAGTTCATTTTTAGGTCCATTTTCTGTGATTTTATGATGCCTAAATAATATTGTCTGGAACTCAGTTGAGCAATGACAAAAAAGAAAACTGCTGCTGGTGTTTCCTCACTCCAGCCACGCTTTAGTCCTAGACGCAAACAGCCCAGAATTAAGGGGAGTCATATCTTCCGTTGTTCATGATAAATGCTCCCAATCCCATTAATGAGAATACTCATTAGGCAGCATTCCTCTGAGAGCCCAGCGTGGACCAACCTGGCTCTTATTTAATTGACTTGATAAATCCCCACATTAATTAGCTGGCTTCCTATAGGTTGGGGGTGGGGGCCCCAGGGAGAGGGGAAAGGTCTCTAGGCCGAGAATGTGAGCCCTGCGTCTTGCTCCGTGTGGCTCTGGGATAGTCTCTCGGCCTGACTGAGGCTCAGTTTTCCAATCCATAAAATGGGAAGGAATGGTACTTTTCTTGCAGAGTTCCTGTATGTGTCAGCATATCAGGGGGCTTTGGCAGGAATCTTAAGAGTCGGAAGGGTCAAAGGCAACATTAGACCCTGAGCACCCACCTGGGGAAAGGATCGCAAGTTACATAAATGACAGACGACCACGATGCAAGAGAGGGTGAGGGACGCCCCGAAGAAAGGACCATTGTCAATGAGGCAGGAGACCTCCCCAGACGGTCGGGGTCCTGAGTCAGTTGTCGTGTTTAGGAGTGGGAGCGAGCCTGGAAGGGACCATCCATCACTTCAACGTGCTTTCTTCATACATTTGCTGCAGACGCTGTGAATATCTCCAGTCTTGGGATGTCTCGGTTTCAGAAGCAACGCTGGTTTTAATCTTCCCCCATGTAAATGTGCACCAGATGTGAAGTGGGCTTTCATCAGCTAGGACTTGATGAGTGATTTCGCACTCCGGACCACTGGAAGATGGGCCATGAAAACGGTTTTCTACACTAAGCCCATGTCGTACAACAGAGAACAGGCTTGTTCTCCTTTTTTAACATGTCAAACCATCAGTGACTGAGGTTGGGGTTTTCATCAGAAGTTCCTCATCTTATCAATCCCATTCTGAAACGGTCAGACTTGAGGGCTGCATAAACTTCAGGGTCAAAGATTCATTAGTGACTTGATACGTAAGTCAGGAGACTTACTCAAGGAAGCATATAAGCGGGTATATGGGACAAATGACCCCTGGGCTGGGCAAGGAGAACACTGCCTGTTCTCTGAGTTGGGGTCACTAGGCATTGACCCTTATGAGATATCCTGGGTAAACTGAGCCACCCTCAGCTCCGGGCAGGTGTCGTGAGCAGCGCAGAGCTTACAGGCAGTGGCTGGTCTGAGGAGAGAGGACAGTGCCCAGAGAGGGCATCTCCTGTCTTCCTGGTGGCAGGCAACCTAGAGAATAACACTCCAGGACAAAGTGCAGGCCCGCTCGACTGGCCCCATGCCCTGGCAGCACGGACTTTCTTCTGCTGTTGGTTTTCTTCCCTGCTCCATCTCCACCCTTGTTAAGGTAGGCCAAGCCCCAGTGCAGGTGAACCCCATATTACACCATGGCACAAACGCAGTGACAGTCCAGAACAGTGTTTCTGGTAAGAAGATTTCTGGGTCCTGGCTCCTATTTGGTGGATTGCTCATCCCCTGGAGCTTTGTGTCCTAAGCATCCAGACGGCAGAAGGGGACAGAGAAGACACAGTATGGAGACCCACTTTCTTAAAAGCCCCAGTGCGGAGGGTGGCAGGCAGCCCTTCCGCCCATATTCCCACGGTGGTGACTTAGTCCCCTGGCCACACCTCACTACAAATATGTCTGGAAAGGGTGCTCGTCACCACCATGGAAGGAGGGAGGGATTCTGTTGGGCAGCTGGTGGTCTCTGACACCATCTTTTCCTTTTAATTTTCCCTTACATTTAAATTATACATGTGCATAGCTTAAAGAGTTGAAAAGTTCTACAAGTTGTAATGAAACATGGCAGTCCTCCACCTTCTACCCCCTTCCTGATTATTCCCTTGACTCAAACAGCATGGGCGAACAAACCACCACCGTCTTAGTGGCCTAAGACAGCATCCTTCTGTGTCTGGGCCTGCTGCAGTGGGATTTTCTGCTTAGGGTCTCACAAGGCTAAAAATCAACATATTGGCTTGGTGACTGTGGCGCAACGGGCTAAGGCGCCAGCCACGTACACCTGAGCTGGCGGGTTCGAATCCAGCCCGGGCCCGCCAAACAGCAATGCCAGCTGCAACCAAAAAATGGCTGGGCGTTGTGGCGGGCGCCTGTAGTCCCAGCTACTCGGGAGGCGGAGATAGGAGCCTTGCTTGAGCCCAGGAATTGGAGGTTGCTGTGAGCTGTGATGCCACGGCACTCTATCCAGGGTGACAGCTTGAGGCTCTGTCTCAAAAAAAAAAAAAAAAAAATCAACATATTGCCTAGGCCCTGTTCCCCTCTGGAGCCTTTTTCAAGCTCAGGTGGCAGGAGCCTGTTCTTCATGGTTGCAGGGCTGAGTTCCCCCATTTCTGGCTGGCTGCCAGTCAGGGGCCACCCTGTTCCATGGCCTCTCCATCTTCAAAGCCAGCAGCAGGGACTCTTTCTCACCCCCAATCAGTCACGTGCCCACCCTCTACCAGCTTCCCCCCTCTAACTGCTAGGCCCAGATTGAAAAGGCTCACGTGACTACAGGCGCCTGCCACAACGCTAGCTATTTTAGACACAAGGTCTCACTCTGCCTCAGGCTGGTCTGGAACCCATGAGCTCAGGCAATCCACCCACTGTGACCTCCCAAGTGCTAGGATTACAGGCCTGAGCCATCATGCCTGGCCCACCTGGTAATCTCTTTATCTTAAAGTCAACTGGTTTGGAACCTTAATCTCATCTGTGAAATCCCTTCACAGAAACACCTAGATTAGTGTTTGACTAACAGGAGAAGGAAGGTTTGTCCGGCCGGAGTGGGATGTCGGAGCAGCCTGATTACACTTTGCATCCTGGTGTTTCGCTCTGGAGTGCTGTCTGTGACTTCCCTGAGCCCCCAGTCCCTCTGCACCTCTGCCGGTGTGTGTCCTTCAGAGTGTTCCCCTCCTCCATCAGAGACATGTAGAGAAGTTGCTAAGATCCAAGTTCAGTGTCAGGGTGCCCCCCTCCTCCATCAGAGAGATGTAGAGAAGATCCAAGTTCAGTGTCTGCTGTCACCAACATGAAAATACTATCTATCACTTTTGAGCTCTGTATTGCCATTTCTGTTGGTGTAGTTTTCTGTGTACTTATTATTTCACCCCCAAACTCTTAGCCATTTTTCTCAACCTTCTCAAGACAGATTAGGTACTGTGGAGAACCACGGAATAGCTTAGCTCCTGGCTTTCTAGGGTCCCCATCAGTAGGATGGTGTCTTGGGCCCTTCATAAACAGGCAGAAACTCACTTGTCACAGTTCTGGAGGCTCCGAGTCCGAGACCTAGGAGCTGGAAGATTCAGTGTCTGTTGAAGGCCTGCGTCCTGTTCCCAGGTGCTCTCTTCTTAATTTAACCTCATGCTGCAAGGGGCAAGAGGGCTCTCGGGGGTACTTTTCCTAAGGACACTAATTCTATTCACCTGGGGTCCATGCTCATGCCCTAACCACCTCCCAGAGAGCCCACCTCTAAATACCATCACATTGGACCTTACGATTTCAAACATTCGAATTTTGAGGGGACATAAACTTTCTGTCTATAGCAGATGGTCCACGCAGCCAGTTATGAGCAGAAATGAGAAGTGTCATTCCTGGGCCAAGCATTTAACGTAAGACCTTATGGAAATCCTTTTCCCCTCTGCCATGGTGACTGTCATTGTTCTAGAGACTGGCTGCTTTGCTGATTTGAGTGCTGGGGTGAGGGTGATGATGACACAGAGCTGAGGCCCTAGCCAGCCCTTGATGTACTCTGAGTTAAACTTTTGTTATTTTAAGCTATTGAGCTTCTGGAATTATTTCTTTCACATAACTTGCCTTATCCCAATACAGAGAATGGTCACCAGGATGGGGACAGCTGGTTCAGAAACAAAGATGTGTGGCATTGGCTTAAAGGCTAATCCAACCGACAGTGGGGAAATAGATATTGGAGGCTGGAAGCATAGCTCTTCATGTATTGAGAGAGGGGTAATATTTGGAAAAATTGTCACCTGGGATAACTCACAATGTTCAGAGAAGAGACTAAGGGTGTTACTCTTCCTTCAAAGAGGGAGAGGCTGATAGGACTTGCCATTGAAAGAGAGGCTAGTTTCCAAAAGCTCTCAGAGTGGATACTGACAATGAATCCAAGTGGGGTCAGACTAGGTAAACTGTCAATTACATTTTTGAGAAACTAGTAGTGCCAAAAAACTATGAATTAGGATTAATATAGTTTGTGTCTAGAACTTAAAATAACTCTTGATTTCTAAACTTCTACAGGCAGGAAATGGGCTGAGAAAACTATGCAGCCCCCCAAAGGGCGGATTCTCTAATGTCTGCTCCACATGCAGCCAAAAAGGATGAGAATGAAGAAAACACTTTCCAAGGGCAGAGCAAAATCCAGGAGAGTGGCCTGGCCTGGCCTGCCCAACAAGCAGGAACGAGGCTCTTCTCAGTTTAGGGCAGGGGGCAATATTTGCTCAGCAGGATTTCAGGACAGCTATGGGTACTGTCTGATGGGTGTCTCCCACTCATCTCTTTTTCTTTCTTTTCTTGAGACAGAATCTTACTCTGTTGCCCAGGCTCAAGTGCCTAGCTCACAAGTCGTCTCAAACTCCTGGACTCAAGCGATCCTCTTTCTCCTCTTTTCCTAGCCTCCCAAGTAGCTGGGACTACACGCTTCGATGCCTGGCCAATTTTTCTATTTTTAGTAGAGACAGGGTCTCGCTCTTGCTCAGAC
Organism: Perodicticus potto; assembly: GCA_963574655.1. Lineage (NCBI taxonomy): Eukaryota > Metazoa > Chordata > Mammalia > Primates > Lorisidae > Perodicticus > Perodicticus potto. Next base: position 57,595 of record CAUYRH010002816.1, read on the forward strand.
TGGACTCCTGAGCTCAAGTGATCCTCCTGTCTCAGCCTCTCAGAGTGTTAGGATTACAGGTGTGAGCCACCTCACTTGGCCCGTCCCCTTTCTGAATTGGACTGTTCGTTGTTCTATTCTGTCCCTTTGCACCACTGTGCATTGGGTGTGTAGATGGGGCCTGGGGCACAGACAATTTACCTTTAGGTCATAGGTCTCCAGACCCAGAGGAACCACACAGGCCACATAACAAAAAAACAATTGAGCCTCCTGCAGGGGTCCTGGGCTTTGACCTGGACATTCCAGAATGTCTCAACTCCCTGTTCTCCTGTCTCTGGCTTCCGGACTCATATTAAAAAGGCATCTGAGATTGGGTCAAGCCTCGGCCCTGGGCACAGCGGCTCTCACCTGGGGCTCCTTTCCCTTCCATCCTGTGTTAAATATCTGGCTTTCTGGATCATGTCTCCCTCTGTCTTTTTCATTTTAGTGAAGCATTCTCTCTGGTAGCTTCCTACCATGAGAAAGGATGCATGGGAGGTAAGTTTTTTGAAACTCCATGCATCTAAAAATACTTGTTTTTTATAGTTTGGCTGGGTGAAGCCTGGAAAACAATTTTTCTCTAGATTTCCCAGCCTCTGTTCCTTTCCTTCTGATTTCTACCTATTGCTGTGGAGAAGCCCATGGCTATTCTGACTCCTGATTTTATGTAACTTGCTTTTAATGTCAGGACATTTTTGCCCTCAGTATTCTGAAACTCAACAGTCGTATGCCTTGGTGTAGGGCTATTTTTTCCCATTGTGCTGGGCCCTTTCAACAAATGTCTCGACGACTTCCTTGGATTAATTCATTGGTAATTTTCTCTGCTGTGTTTTCTCTGATCATTCCGTTGGGGTTCGTATTAATTCACCAATGAATTTTATGGTTTGTGCACTAATTGGTTTTTCATTTTTTTCTCCTACATCCCATCCTTTTTGCTGTTGTTCCTTTTACTCTACTTTCATGAAGGTTTTCTCAACATTCTTTTCCAATCTTTTTATTGAAATTTACTTTTTCCTGTTACATTTCTGATACCTTCTTTTAAATCTCCAAGAAGCATTTTTTTTTTTTTTTTTTGAGACACAGCCTCAAGCAGTCACCCTGGATAGAGTGCTGTGGCATCACAGCTCACAGCAACCTCCAATTCCTGGGCTCAAGCGAGTCTCTTGCCTTCTCCTCCCAAGTAGCTGGGACTACAGGCGCCCGCCACAACGCCCGGCCATTTTTTGGTTGCAGCCGGCATTGCTGTTTGGCGGGCCCAGGCTGGATTCGAACCCGCCAGCTCAGGTGTACGTGGCTGGCGCCTTAGTCCACTGAGCCACAGGCACCAAGCCAAGAAGCATTTTTTTGTTTTTATTTTCATTTATTTTTTTTGTTGAGACAGAGTCTTAATATGTCACTCTCAGTAGAGTGCTGTGCCATCACAGCTCACAGCAAACTCAAACTCTTGGGCCTGATTCTCTTGCCTTAGCCTCCTAGCTGGGACCACAGGAGCCCGCCAGAACACCCAGCTATTTTCTTGTTGCAGTTGTCACTGGTTTTTTTTTTTTTTTGCAGTTTTTGGCTGGGGCTGGATTTGAACCTGCCACCTCTGGCATATGGGGCCTTACTCCTTTGAGCCACAGGCACTGCCCCCATTTTTTTTTTTTTTTAGCTGGCCCGGGCCGGGTTTGAACCTGTCACCCTCGGTGTATGTGGCTGGCACCGTAATCACTGTGCTACGGGCACTGAGCCTATTTTATTTTTTTGAGACAGACACTTGCTATGTTACCCTCGGTAGAGTACTGTGGCATCACAGCTCACAGCAACCTCAAACTCTTGGGCCTAAGTGATTCTCTTGCCTCAGCCTCCCAAGCAGCTGGGACCACAGGAGCCTGCCACAACGCCCACCTATTTTCTTGTTGCAGTTGTCGTTGTTTAGCTGGCCCGGGCCAGGCTCTGCCAGCCTTGGTGCAGGTGGCTGGCACTGTAACCACTGTGGTATGGGTGCCTTTTTTCCCCTGAATGCTTCCTCATCCATACTCTCTCTTCATGGGCTATGATAACTTTTGTAATTTCTCTAACAATATTACTGATAGTTTTGTTGAAGTTTACCTCCCTCTGCTTGCTGTTTCCTGCAACTTGCTTTGTATTTCATGACATGGGCCTTCCTGAGATGCCAGGTCAGCTGTATGTGCCTGGCGGGGAACGAATGATTACAAGTTGGTGCATGAGAGAGGGGTTAGCTTCAGTCGAACCTATGGGGAGAGCTGGCTGATTTTTTGGGTAACCTCAGATGTCCGAATGCTTACGTGTTTCTCCTTGGCTTTGTCTTTGTCCCCAGGAAAGACCTTGCTAGTTTTCTGGATGCTGGCATTCTGAAACCCCAGAAAGGGGCTTTTGGGTCTCAGCATCCAATATCCACACATGCTTTTAATTCTGTAGATACTGTCATAGCACCTCTGCCCTTAACGGTGCCTGGGACTCCCAACCCAAGAAGCTCCCTTTTACTTTCCTCACATAATAAACAGAGGCAGGTGTCAGGGTGCACAGAATTGGGGCGGGTCTGGGCATCTGAGCGCTCCTTAGACAGGCCCGTCATTCTTAGTTCAGCTCTTCACCCTCTAGGCCAGAGGCCCCTCGTGGCCTCCTTCGTGAGCTTTCTGAGGGTCGGACAGGGTTCGTTCTCAGCTTTCCATCCTGGTTACTACCTCAAGATTTCATTTTCTTGGGTCCACTAAGAATTTTGGCTTCAGCAGTTACGTCGCTCTCTCTTCCTCTTTGTCCTTGTGGATTTCTGCTTTATAATAAACGTTGCTTCAGACACTCCAGAAAGAAGCTGAAGTCAACACACACTATCACCACCTTACCCAGAAATCTCAACCACCCCTCTGGCCATTAGTCTTCTCACTGCCCAGGCACATCTCAAAATCCTTGCTCCTACCCCATCTTCCATGCTTTGCTTTTTTGTCCTTTCCATTGAAATGAGATGCCCCTATCCTTATATAGACATAAGCCACCAGTCAAAATTCTGCTTAGCAAGGAAAACATCTACCCACAGTTTCGCTGAAATTTCCTCTGGGGAAGAGAACTGTATCTGGAAGATACCTCCACATGGGTTTCAGATAAAGGGTGTTAGGCCTGAGGTTGCAGGCCAAGAACTCTGTAACATACAAACATTTTTTGTGAGTGGATTATTGAGAAACCAACCAAGGTTCTGAGTTTGTCTGTTTGTTTTTTGAGATATAGTCTTACTCTGTTGCCCTGGGCTAGAGTGCCATGGAGTCAGCCTAGCTCATAGCAACCTCATACTCCTGGGTTCAAGCAATTGATCCTCCTGCCTCAGCCTCCAGATGTCACAACACCCAACTAACTTCTTTTCTTATTTTTAGTAGAGACAGGATCCCACTGTTGCTCAGGCTGGTCTTGAACTCCTGAGCTGAAGTAATCCACCCACTTCAGCCTCCCAGAGTGTAGGCTTACAGGCCTGAGCCACCAAGCCCAGCTGGTATTAAGTTTTGTATCCAGAATTCTACAAGCCATAGTCAAAATCCTCTTGGAGGCCATTCATGGGGAACTCTTGGATAGGGTGGGTGCATGCAAAGGACCCTTGACCCGGGCTGACTTCTCCTCGCTAGACATGCTTTGTTCATGGCTGCAGTAGCCTGATATCTAGAGTACTGCACGCCTGTGCGCACCTCAGTCTACCTTAGAGTATGCAGGCTGGCAGAGGACTTGGTAGGGGTCAGGGAGGAGGTGGAAAGATTTGGTATCTTGAAGACTTGGTAGAATTTTGCTGGCTGGAGAGGGGCTGGGAGGGTATAAGTGGCTGCTAAGTCAGCTTAGGACCAGCTCTCTTCTTAATGAAGTGAGGGTAACATGTGGCGGGAATAGAGGAACATACTGAATCATTCGGTCAGGACAGTCTTTTACAATCTGCCCGGGAGAAAGATGATTACTTTCTGCCAAAACAGACCATCCTAGAGAAAGCTGACCCGGCACCTTTGTAATGTCCCCAGAGTGAATTTTCGAGTTTGAGTTATAGATACCATCTAGGGTGCTCAAACCTCCATGCAAAATTACAATTCACCATAACTTACTGTCCTTCCAAAGGCCACTGAGCACAGAGAACCGGGGGCTGCAGACCTTGGGTTCAGTTTGTGTGGGTCAGGGGCTGTCAGCCAAGGTCTGAAAAGGGCAACACAGTAAAGGGTTTGCTGAGCTGGGTTCCAAGGCGGTAGGAAGTTACTCACTGGTCTCTCCCGAGACGGTCTAGGCCTGGAGGAAAATAGCTGGGGGACGCGGGATGGGCGGTGGGGGTACCGTCAAGAGTCAAGGGCAGACTGGCCAGGCCCAGGGAGGAGGTTGAGGACTGGGCACGGCCTAGCGTTTCCTCTCGGAGGCCCAGACAGTGGGTGGGCGGGGCGCGGTGGGCTGGGCCCTCGCAGCTGGTGGCGCTAGGAAAGCCTCCCCCGCCGCGGTGGGAGAGGGGTAGCCTAGGGAAGTTGGCAGCGGGCCTGGGGCAGGCAGGGGGAAGAAGGGGCCCCGCGTTCCCGAAACAGCGGTGCCGGCTGCCCTGGCACGTATTTCACTTCTGCAACACAGGCCGCGTTTGGGCACGTCACCCGTGGTGCCGGGTTAACCGCCAGCCGGGAACAGTCTCGCTCCGGCTGACCCAGGCTCAAGGGCAGCACGGCCGCGCCCCGGGTCTCTTGCTGGCTGGGAGCGCCCTATCCCTCCCGCGGGAGCTACCCCGCTCCACCCGTGACCTCGCTCGCCAGCACCGCGCCGACTGCGGAGCTCAGCAAGGGAAGAGCGTGGAGGGGGCAGCCGCCCGGGAAACTCGCAGCTGTGGGTACGGTGCGAGTGTGTCCCGCCCCTACGCAAGGCCCGCAGCCCCACTCCCAGCCCGAGCGGACACGCCTCCTCGCCCGCGCCCCTTGCGGGCGGTGCTGGAGGGACAAAAGGGCATCCTGCAGAGCGCTCCCCTACACGCTGGGGTTCAAGGCTGACAACACACAAAAGCGCTGGCACGGAAAAAACCCGGCTCGGTCGCCCCTGCTGGGGGTACGGAAAGCAACCCCGCACGGATACACCCCGGCCCGCCGCCCTCGGACGTCGTGCGTCAGCGTGCTCAGCGCCCGGCTCCAATTTCCGCCCCTCCCCCCGCCGGCCCAGGGGACACGCCCATTAGCGCGCGCAGGCTCCACGGCCTGGTGGGCCCCTCCAGCGGCCCGGATTGGCCAGGCTGTATACTCAAGGGCCAATGGGGCCCCGCTCCTGCCCTCCGCCACGCCCCCTCTCTAGGCGCGGGCGCGCGACCGCATCGTCCGCCCGTGCGCGCCTCGGGCTCCCCGCCCCCTTCGCGCGCGCAGCTCCCCGCGGCCGCCGCCGCCTGTAACCTGCGCCGCCAGGATGTGGCTGGGGGCTGACGTCGGGTCCAGATGTGGCCCCGGCCCCGCCCACCCCCGGAGCCGGGCCGCCCACACCGAGCCGCGGCGCGCACGGCAGCTGTCCCGCCTGCCACAATGAGCGGCGAAGCTGCGGCCGCGACTTGGCGCGGTCGTCCCTAACGTCGCCTCTCCGCATCCTTAGGACAGGCTGCCTGTGACGCCGCGAGGGACCCTCACTTGCCCGCGGACCCCCCCCCCCATGCGTTCACTCCTCGGTGCCCGGCCGGGCCGGCGCCTCACGGACGCGGAGCCGCGCGGGTGACGGCAGAGGCGGCTGCGCGCCCAGCCCAGCCCAGCCCAGCCCGAGAGGGCGCGCCGCGCCCCCGCCCCCTTCTCTCCGGAGGCCGTGGGTGCGGATACACCGCTGACGACTCGCAACGCCAAGCACTGCCGCCGGCCCGCCGGCCGGAGCCCGCAGCATGGCAGCCGCCGCCTATGTGGACCACTTCGCCGCCGAGTGCCTCGTGTCCATGTCAAGCCGCGCGGTCGTGCACGGGCCTCGGGAGGGGCCGGAGTCCCGGCCCGAGGGCGCGGCCGTGGCCGCCACCCCCACACTGCCCCGCATCGAGGAGCGCCGCGACGGCAAGGACAGCGCTTCGCTCTTCGTAGTGGCGCGGATCCTAGCGGACCTCAATCAGCAAGCGCCGGCGCCCGGCCCGGGGGAGCGCAGGGAGGGCGCCGCGGCCCGGAAGGCGAGGACCCCCTGCCGCCTGCCGCCCGCGCCGCCGCCCGCCCCCGAGCCCGCCTCCCCCGGAGGCGAAGGGGCGGCGGCCGCGCCCCCCAGCCCCGCGTGGAGCGAGCCGGAGCCGGGGCCCGCGGGGAGCGGCGAGCCCGGCCTCAGACAAAGGGGTCGGCGGAGCCGAAGTCGCGCCGACCTCGAATCCCCGCAGAGAAAGCACAAGTGCCACTACGCGGGCTGCGAGAAAGTTTACGGGAAATCCTCGCACCTCAAGGCGCACCTGCGAACTCACACAGGTCAGTGGGGCGGCGCGGGTGCCCGGAGCGCGCGGACACGCCCCCGGGGGCGCCGGGCGGGGGCACCCGGCGCGGGGCTGGGACTGACCGGGGACGGTCGCGGCCTCGCCCCTTCCCCCGCCGCTCCGTCTACGGCCAGCCCGGCGAGAACCGGCGCCCGTTCGGCGACCGCGCCCCCGCCGGGCACGCCCCCTCCCCGGGCGGGATCGGGCGGGGCCGCGGGGGCGGATGTCGTCATCCGGGCGCGGGGCGCGGGGCGGGGACCCAGCCCTGGCCGCGGGCGGCGCGGGCAGGTGCGGGCAGTGTGGGTGGGGACCGCGGGCGGAGCGAGTGGCGGCGGGGCGCCCGGGCGCCGGGGGGTTGGGTGGGTGTTTTCTCCCGAGTCCCTCCCGCTCGCGTCCCTCGCCGACTGGCCGCGCGCTCAGGAGGGAGGGGCCGGCCCGGGCGCGCGGCGGGCGAAGTTCACGCGGGGACATGGCTCCGTTTAGCCCCTCGGCACATTCTTCTCTCTCCTCTTCCTGTAATTTTTCCAGCGCTCTAAGGTTTAATTTGTCGTCACCAGCGCCAGCAGCCGCGCTGGCCGACGCGGGGGGCAGTCCCGGGTCCCGGTTGCCTGCCTTCGGCTCTTTGTGGGAGCCCCCGCCCATCCGGCCGGCGGGGGCGCGCCCTGCCAGAGGGGCTCCTCGGCCTGCCGGCTGCTGGGCGGTCTGCGCCGTCCTCTTCCAGGCCCGCTCTCACCTGTCCTCGGGCCGGATTCGGACCGGAGGCACCTGCACGGGGGAGAGCTGCCTGAACCCCCGGCCTGTGGGGTGCTGACCGCCGCCCGCCCCCGCCAACTCCAGGGTTCCAGTGGCGCGCGCCGGCTTCTTTGTAGTTGGTTCATTTGTGACGGTTTTTGTATTCTTTTAAAATTTTTAACACAATGGTGAAAACATTTTGCTGTAATGGATGGTAATCGCAGTCTCGCAGTTTGGTTTGCGATAACTTTAATAACTCTTTCATCCTTGGGGCAGGTTGGAAACCTTAACACTGTTATCATGTTACCAAGGGTTGTGTTTTCTTATTTTTAAGGTAACTCATATGCTGCTTAAAAGGCGTAAAATGAAACTACAGCCTTCGAGACCTTAGAGCCGAAGGCTCTTTTCTCCTGGTATAATTGGATGTGAGTGGGCCTGAGGTCGCAGCTGAGGCAGGTGGATCTGCGACCAATTTTCTCCTCCTGGACTGCCTCCGGGTCCCTGGTCTCTTACAGTGGCTGCCCCCAACCACGTGCCAGTTGAAGGGGTAGAGGGTGAAAGCGGGGCCATTTCCAGGCAATCCGGGTCAATTAAGGAAATGAGGACTGGGAGGGTGGTGAGGTTAGCTTGGGGCTCGAAGTTCAGCCTGGGAACGCAGCTGCATGGGTCGATGTGGCCGGGGCGGGGGGGGGGGGGCCGCGCTGGGGGCGTGGCTACAGGGTTGCGATCTCTTTGGAGGGCGGGGCTCCTGGCTGGCTGGGTATTTCTTGATTAGGAAATCCTACGGTCAGTCGCAGGGTGGCCTCCCTCCCACCAGCACCTGATAGCCTGCTTGGGAAATTGCAGAGGGGCTGGCCGGTATGGGCGATGTCAGCTCTCCGGGGGCCTTATTCCTGCGTTCAGTCTGTGCTGGCCCTTGAGCCCGCCCCTTGGCTGGAGAGTTGGGACCCGGGCCTCCCGCGGTGCGGTTGGGTCCGGTGTCTGGAGTGCCTGGAAACTCAAGGCAGGCGAAAGAGAACGGAACCAACTCTCTCTGCGAAGTATTGTTACAACCACTGTTTTTAGAGCAGGGAACCTGCTACTCAGGTGAGCAGAGATCAGACTCAACGACCTCCCTGGTGGCTTCAAGCCTCCAAGTCAGGAGTGTGTAGGACTGACTCCCTGTGGAGGAGAAGGGGCATGGGGCAGGGCTGGAAAGAATGCCCAGCCCCTCACTGGGAACTGCTCCAGGTGAATCTGAGTGTTAAGAACTACACATTCCAGGAACCTGCCTCTGGAGAGGTCTGGTTCAGCATCTGGCGGAGGGGTCCCCAAGGTAGCCGGTTTCCAGCCCCCCAACCACCCTGCCAGTGTGCAGAGCATAAGTCACTGGTGGTGTTCATAGGGGAAGAAGGGGAGCTTGCAGGTGGAGGGAGACGCTGGCCAGAGTGATTTAGAGGATGGCTCATTGCTGACCATTGTTTGGAAGTGGCTGTGGTTTGTCTTGTGGGCTCTGGAAATGTTCTGGGAGTCTCTTCATGCAGTAGCAGAGGTCATGCGAGGCCCTTCACCAGGATGCCCTCCACCCCTTCCCAGGACCAATAGTGATTTCATGGCAGAAGGTGACTAGCAAAACCGATTTAGCCAAGAAGATATCCAGCTGCTTGTGCTGTTTAACTCTGTGACCAGAGACAGCATGTGGTGTCTACTCCGAGCACCTGGGAAGTCTCCAGGGAAATGAGTTTGTGTGTGTGTGTGTGTGTGTGTGTGTGTGTGTAGACCCTTTTGAAGCTGCAGTGGTCATCTTGGACTCTGGGGGAGCTGGCATCCCTTGGCCATGACTCTGCTCTCATTTCCTACCCTAACTCCCTTAACAGCTACTTTTAGAGCCCTTCCTGTCCTGGTTAGCTGTGTGGCAGTGGGATCGCCCACTCTCCCAGTAGTCATCCTGTGGACAGTTCATAGTTAGGGAATTGTTGATGTCATGACAAATGCACAATAAAACAAAATGAAGGTTCACATCTTTGCAGTTCAAGCCACTTGTTTGGCTGATCAGAACTACCCATGCTAGACCTGAGAAGTTTTCTTTTTTTTTTTTTTTTTTTTTTGAGACAGAGTCTTACTTTATCGTCCTTCATCGTGGCATCACACAGCTCACAGCAACCTCTAGCTCCTGGACTTAGGCAATTCTCTTGCCTCAGCCTCCCAAGTAGCTGGGACTACAGGTGCCCGCCACAACGCCTGGCTATTTTTTTGTTGCAGTTTGGCCAGGGCCGGATTTGAACTCACCACCCTTGGTATATGGGGCCTGTGCCCTACCCACTGAGCCACATGCGCTGCCCAATCTGAGAAGTTTTCTAAGACTAACTTTAGGGAGCAACAAGAGCAGCAGCAGATTTTCTTGGGTGCTGGGGGGCTTTGGTGTGGAAATATGAGGGCTTAAAGAAGGAAAGGCTGGGGCTGGGATCCTCAGGAGGGCACACCAATCTCCTGACCCTGCCAGGTCTCACATGTAGAGATTCTGGCTTGTTGTCTGGAGTCCTGGGGTTTGCCAGGTCCCCAGTGGAATGGCCACTTGGTCTTTTTTGGCAGAGAAACCCTGAATATACTCCTACCTATTTGTTCCCACAAAGAATTGTTTTCAAAACTGCTCTGAGCCTGTTTTCCCTCTAGCACTGGAGCCAAAACGTCTCCCTGTGTGTTGGGTCATCTCAGAAGCTCTTGGGCCAAGAAAGGTGGGTGCAGTGCTGTGCATGGCCCTCTCTCCTCCAGAGCCCAATGGACAGTCATGGTCCCCTAGCCCTGTGTGGGGTAGGGGTGAGAAGTAGAATAAGATCACATTCTCTCAGCCATTTCCTGTGATAATTTGGGTGGGATCATCCTGAAATTTATCTTTACCCATTGAAGCAGTTCCATGGTGATTTGAGATTTGAGGGACAAGATATTTAGGTCGCCACCTGTAACACATACTCTGGCTTTAGGGCCTAGTTTTCAAGGACACTGCCTGTCCAGACTCTGTGCAAGTCCAGACTCTTGTTACTGGGTGGGAGTTCCTTTACCCAGTACCGTGCCAGGTTTGTGCATGGTCATGACGGCCAACACTTTTTAGGGACATGCCCAGGCCAAGGGTCATCCACCACACACAGGCTGCCACTGGCCCTCGTTGTGAAACTTCAAACAATGCAGAAGTATGTGCTCAGAATACGCAAGCTTTCCTCACCAGCTAACCACCATTACCCTGTGTTGGTCTGTCTTTCCAGACCTTAAATGGGTTTGCACATACACATACACGTGTATCCATGTAGATATTTTTAAAAATACATAAAAGATTTTACGTATTTATTTTAAAAAATACATAATAGGATTCTAGCAAACTATTCTATGGCAGACTTTTGTTCTGCGTGTTTACGTGAATGAGGCCTTTTCATTCTTTTTCACGGTTGCATGCTGTTCCAAGGTGTGGGGTTTGGCTTTTGCTGTTACCAGCCTTGCAGCAGTGGACTCCAGTGGGTATCTGTAAGGGAGCTGGCGTGTCTATAGGATTAAGACCTGGCAGTGGAATCCTCAGGTTGATGAGTGTCAGTTAAGTCCCACGTAGAGTTACTCTGTTGACTTAAAAGTTATGTTTTTAAAGGAAGTAGCCTGCAGTTCTTGGTTTCCCTTGTGCTGAGGGGGAGACTTGTTATGTCTCCAACCTACCTTTTTGAAAATTTCTATTTCCCAGTTCTCCCCTTGCGTGTGTGAGAGCATTTAAAACAAAACCACTGTCGCTGCTGCACACTTCATGACCGGCTGTCCTGTCCATCTTTACTTCTGGTTTTACAGAATTTGGGGAGTGCCTGGTGTGCGCTTAGTTCCTGCAGCAGGTGGCTGGGGTCTGCCGTGGTGCCATCTCCCCTTCCTTCCCTGCTGAAAGAGGGTTAGAGGCTGTCCAGATGACCAGGTCATTTAATCAGTGGCCCCATGTTTGAGGCTTCAGGTCTCTGGAACAACAGAAGTAGAGAGGCTTGGTCCTTCTAAGTAGGTGCCAAGAAACTCAGTCTTCAAGGTGGGCTCCTGACAGCCCCTCCTGCTTATAGGTCCTTTTTGCTCCCAGTTTACACTTAGCTGTAATCCGTTTGGTTCTTTGGTTTCTAGACTTAGCAAATCAAAAGGGGAAGGGGAAAAGACATTGATAACAGCTGATGCACATATGCACGTTATTACACGTATAGTTTGTGTTTAAATATGGAATTGAGGCTTGGTGCCTGTAGCACAGTGGTTACAGCGCTAGCCACATATACTGAAGTTGGTCCAGCCCGGGCCAGCTAACCAACAATGACAACTGCAACAAAAAATAGCCAGGCGTTGTGGTGGGCGCCTACAGTCCCAGCTACTTGGGAGGCTGAGGCAAGAGAATCGCTTAAGCCCAAGAATTTGAGGTTGCTGTGAGCTGTGACGCCACGGCACTCTACCCAGACTCTGTCTCAAAAAAAAAAAAAAAGTGTAATTGAAGAAACCCCACACAAATATTGCTGAAGCAAATGTGGGGCCATTTATGGAGGGCCATGTCATTCCCCAGTGGTCCCTGAGGCCTGCCTGAGAGCTCCTGTGATAACTACCATCCGTAACAGTGATCTTGCTACATTAGGGCTCTGTAAAGTGTGTCTGGTTTGTGCTTCAAGAAGGTGGTTAAAATGAAAACTTCTAGAATGGTATACTCAGCTCTCATAATCCTATCTGCTAGGGGACAGGTATTGTTCTGTTTGCATTAGCTTATATCAAGTTATTTAATCTTCACAAGGACCTATGAAATAGACCCTATGGTTATTACTGATTTTCAGATAAGGAAAGAGTTAAAAATCATGCCCAAAGTTACATTGCAAGTGAGGGTGGAGCCCGGAATTGGAGCCCTGGTTTGTGCCTGGGCAGCTGCTACTAACTTGGGTGTCTGGACCTTCATTCTAGGTGCCAGTGACTGAGCAGGGCACCATGGAATCAGAAGCCTGAACGTTCCTAGCGCACTGCTTCCCAGGGTTGCTATTACTTATGAAATATTAGGGGAATTAAACAGTGACCACTCATACTCTTGGTCTAAATTCATCAGTTAATATTTTGCCACATTTATGTCCTTTCCTCCTTCTCCTTTTCTCTCTAAATATTTTTCTCCCTTTCCTGTCTCTCTTTAAATGTTACATATTTTATGACGTCTAATCTATATTCAGTTTCCCTAATGATCCCTCAAATGCCCCATGTAGGATTCAAGATCTGGTTTGTCACACATTGCATTGGTTGTTCTGTCTCTTTGGCTTCCTTTAGTTTAGGACAGACTCCACCTTTTGGTCTTTTGTTACATTAGCATTTTAAAGATTGAGGCTAGTTGTTTTGTAGAACTTCTTACAATCTGGATTGGTCTGATTGTTTCCTTATGACTAGGTCTAAAATGCTGCATAAGTGATGCTGGATGTTTCCATTGCACCAGGGAGAGGCAGAGAATGTCAACTCGTCCCACTCATTGTTAGATCACTTGGTTAGGGTGGCCCACCAGGTTTAGTCCCTTCTGTCAGCCTGGTTGGTTTCTTTGTCCTAAAGACTTTTAAAGTCAAAGGACAACTTGGGGGAGGTCTATGTGCTCCTTTCCCCAAACAAACGAGCCACCCTACCTTTACCTGGAATGAAAATGTTTCTGGGTAGTATTTCTAGCTAGCTCAAAGGGTAGCCATGAGTATGTTCTGGGTCAGCCTGCCCAGATGCCGCCCCAGGGCCACACGCAGCCTGGGGAGGCCCTGCATTTGGTGACACCCTGAAAGTAGGGCTTTATATGCTTTCAAGAAAAAAAACAAACATTAACCTAAGGCTGCACACCTCCCCTGAGCCTGTTTTTCTTTCCTTTCACCACCTCAAGTGGGATTTTTTTGAGAAGTGAACTTCCCATCAGGATAGAGTAAACGTCTTGGCAGTTGTGCAGCTCAGGAGCAGCCGCTGCGCTTGTGGGCTTGGGGTGATGGACACAGCTGCCAGTGTAGTCCCCAAGGCAAGAGGAGGCATTTAGAAGCCTCTGCCCACAGCCAGTGTGGCCAGTGTAAGCAGCACTTGAACTCTAACTTCTTACAGTCAGCCCGCAAGGTACAGACACCTGACTGCTGAATGACTTGCACTTATCAACAGAGGCTATTCCAGATGATAGGTACATGTACCTGTTCCCATTTACATAGGAATTCAGCTTAAGAACAAACTTATAGAACCTATCTTGTTTGTAACCCAGCGAGTGCCTATACTCTTATTGGCATTGATTGGACACTTACTGGAAGACAGAAGAAATCCTCACTCAAACCAGGAGCTCTGCTGTTTAACCACACACACACATTGTCAGTAAGCGTGTCATCCTGTACATTGCTGTGGCTGACCCGAGCATCCAAACCTGGACCCCCTGATTTCTAGGAACCCCTGATTTCTAGGTCAGGTCTCGGAGACCATCCTCACTCCCAGCACGGAGATGGCTGTCTATGAGTCAGGCTCTTAGGAGAGGCCTGGAGCTTCCTCAGCTGAGTGGAGGCCGCTCGTCTGCCCCTCACCCCCCATTTCTGTGTCCTGGCTCCTGTTCTGTCCTCCATGCTGCTCCTGATCTGTCCCTCCTGACACAGGCCTGCACTGTGGTCACCGTCAGCTTTGGGCTGTTGTGTGTATGGGGACACTGCATAGCACCCAGGGCCTGAGGCACAGACCTGGCAAGTCCCTCGTTTTTAGCAACATCATTCTGGAAAAACAGGACAGAGGGCACACTTTCACATTTGTTGTTGTTGTTTCTTTTTTTTTTTTTGCAGTTTTTGGCCGGGCTGGGTTTGAACCCACCACCTCTGGTATATGGGGCCAGCGCCCTACTCCTTTGAGCCACAGGCGCCGCCCAGTTGTTGTTTTTTGTGGGGGGAATCTGTTTATTGTTCTGTTTTTGGAGTTCATCACACAAAAACACTTGTTAACCAGAAGTTTGGCCACACTCTGTGGCGGATGGCCAGCCTGTCCCAAGGTGACCTGGTTGGAGAGGCCCTGAGGCCTGAGGTCTTTGTGCTGTTCCACAGGGCGTGGCCTGCTCTGCATGGGTGGGTGACCCTTGGTGTCCAGGGCAGAGGGTACAGTCTTTTCTCCTTTGAGCAGGAGCCCAGGGTACATCATGGAAGCGCTTTGCAAGAAACGAGGGCCCCAGTTACAAATCACTCACTGGAGAGAACATGGCTTTTTTCCTGACCTGGGCTCCTGTCTCAGAAGGCGCTTCTGAAGGTGGAGTTGTGGCAGATGCCTGTCTTTTGTAAGCATGGCCGGGTTGGAAGGAAGCTGAGGAGTGAGTGAGGTGATGTGGGCACAGATGTGGGAGGGGTCAGGGAGGTGCTGGCCAGGCAGGCTAATCAAGGTCCCGGGTGGGACCTTCATGTCCTTCCTCTTGGAAAGCTGGTAGTCAGACAGTCCTCTCCCAGCCCAGCCTCATTGGAGGACACGTCTGCCTTCCTCATCGTCAGGGGAGTTCTTGAACACGTGGAGGGCCTGACACTCACAGCCATTTAGGCCAGCGAGGGCCTGGTGGTTCCATATGTGGGACCTTCCTGGGGGTGGGTAGGTTCACTGCTGGGCTGGGTGCGGGCTCTGCTCAGTGTGGCAGGTGGGAGGTGCCACAGCCAAGTGCCTGCATGACTGTGAGTTAGACAGGAACTCCTCCTCCTGTGAATTCCTTCTTGGAGCCTTTTCTCTGTCCTTAACTCTTTTATTGTATAGATGTTCACTAAAAAGAAAAAGAAGAGGGGTGGTGCCTGTGGCTCAAAGGAGTAGGGTGCCGGCCCCATATGCGGGAGGTGGTGGGTTCAAACCCAGCCCTGGCCAAAAACTGCAAAAAAAAAAAAGGGAACTTGGGCCTATATAAATAGAAGTTAAAGTTAATGGCAGAGAATGAATAGGGTTTTTATAAGAAAGTGTTAGAGCGATTGTAGGCAGAGAAAAGGCATATGTGAATCTCAGAACTCACTGACTCTTCTGGGAGGGACACAGCCTGTCATTGGCCTCAGGTCACCAGTAGGGCAAGGACTGTGCTCGCCTGGCTGGCTTGCCAACCACCATCATAGCAACCACCAACCCCAGCATGTTTTCATTGAATGAGATGCCATTCCTATGAATCTAAGATGTGTGGAAGTGGTGGACAGTCTGGTCATTCGGTGACATTGGTGACACGTTTTGGCCTGTTTTCCAGACCTCCTCCTAGGTGTCCTCTCCCCACCAGCCGGCCACGTCTGCTTTGTCTGCTGGTCATTGCTGGGGTCCCAGTCCCCACTCCCATGGCCCTTTCCTACTCGAGGCACAGAGTGACTCAGATCCCCTCATCCATTGCTGAGGTCTCACCCGTTTCTTCTGCTGGCCTCACCTTAGAACTTCCTTGTGGTTATTCCAGAGTTGCCATTTTTGTCCCTTAGCATGGGTGTAGGGTGGCAGGAGGTGGCTTTAGTAGAATACAAGGCTCCACAGGGACTTTGGTCTGGGTGGGTTGTGAAGGTCTTGATTGTGTTTTGCAGAGGGCTGTCTTTTTCTGTTTGCACCGCAAGCCTTTCTTTCTAAAATTACAGTCATGTGTTGCTTAACAACAGGGATGCGTTCTGAGAAGTGTGTTGTTAGGAGATTTTGTCGTTGCGTGAACCCATAGAGTGCGCTCAAACACACCTGATGGCACAGCCTGGACCGCAGTGATGTAAGTACTTGTGTATCCGGACACATCTAAACACAGAAGAGACCCCGTAAACATACAGGTTTACAGTCTTAAGGAGCGCAGTTGTTGATGAGGTCTGTCAGTGGCGGGAATGTTGTTCTACGGTGCATGGCCATGCTCTGCCGCTGGGCGGAGGGTGCGGGGCACTCCCGGGCGAGTCTGAGCACTCCGCAGGGCGCCCTCTCTCATCAGGTGCAGCGTTTTAAGTCTCCGGCAGAGCAAGCAGCTGGGGAGAGGCTCCTGTCGCTGGCATCACGCCATGTTGGTGAGCAGACGGGGTTGTCCTTCATGACTGGCAGGCCTTCGAGTTTTGTAGGAAATGCAGCCTTGACTACTTACGGGTTCTGATTCGGAGCTGCCCTAGTGATGAGCTGGATATTGTATGTCAGCATTTTGCTTGGGACAAATTATATCATTATGTTTACTCACTTCAGCCTTTGAAAAACTCCGTTTATTTCTTTTTTCTTGATCTTCCTTACTGCCATGAATAGTGAGCCAAGCATTTTAATTCCTTTGCACATTGAGCACTATGCGTGGGCTCAGAAGACAGATATTTGTGTGAGTGTGTATGTGTGCCTGTATTTATTTGGTGCGTGTCTGTGTGCACGCAGTCAGCCATGCAGCCAACTCTCAGAACAATTGTTCCCTTGGAAGCATGCCAGTCTTGAGGCGTCTGGCCAGGTGGCTCAGGCTGCAGCAGAGATGTTTGTTTCTCCCGGCCCTAGGAACCTCAGTGGGGCTGCATCTCTTGAAGGCCAGATCCTGAGAGAGCGGAGGGATCAGTGCACCAGGCTGTGGCTGTGCAGGGTGGAGGGGGACCCTGGGGCCGAGCCGGTCCTGACTGGGGTGCTCTATCTGAAGCTGTTCTGACCTTTTTTCCTTCCTTCCTTCCTCCTCAACCCCATGGCCCAGCAGGCTAGTGAGGGGTCCTGGTGCTGGCTGCAGGGATGGGTAGGCATTGAGCTCTTGGCTGCCCAGGGCGCAGCTGGCTAGGCCTTACTTCATGGACGGACTCCTCCTGGTACTCTGGGATCTGAGCGGGTTTTTAACCTGCCTTCAGGGGTTTCTGACCCTCAGGACCAGCAACAGGTGGGTGTGAAGGGGAGCAGGCCCCAGGGCTTGAGGAGGGAGGGTGACGGTCCTCTCCTTCCTGCCCAGCCTGGGAGACCCTCGGGAGAGGCTGCAGCTTCCTCCTTCCGCCCTCTGGGGTCGCCCTGGTGGCCCATCCCTTGGGGTGCTGGGAGGAGATAGTTGGCTTGGTTGGTTCTTCCTGGTCACCAGCAGAACTGGAGGTAAACACTGGGTTGCCATGGCACCCAGGCTGAGCTCAGGCTTCAAGCCCTTGTGGCTACAGAAGTTCCCATCATCTTGAGTTTCTAGGATGGGTTTCTGTTTTGATTTTTTCTTTTTAATTAGCTCGAATGACTAAGTTACCAAAATGCCTGACGTGGTTCCTATAATTTCTTAATAAACATTTATCGTCTCTTTATAGAAGGAACGTTTCAGTGATTCATTGACTTTTTGTCTTAGACGGAGGCAAGCTCCTGTGAGGCAAGGCGGGGTGTGCAGAGGCCCCCACTGCCACAGCTGGCAGGGCCACAGGCTGGGAGTGCTCTGGCCAAAGTTCATAGAGCGGAGGCACTTACGTAAGCTGGGATTTTTACCATGCTGGGATTTTTATTGGCTTTTGGGCTAATTAAGTTCTGTGAAAAAATTAGGGGAGATGCCTCTCCTTTGAGAATGTTCGGATGCCCCTAGCTGGAGCCTCCAGAAACCGTTGGGCAGACTGGGAAGTCTGAGCCCATAGAATGCCCTGCCCACCCAATGCCGGACTCATTTGCCCAGAGGCCTGACCCGCTCCCCAGAGATGAAGATCGGAGCTTGTTATACACCTTGGTGCAGGTGACTTTTTGACATTTGCTGTTAAACTCTTAGCTGTTTCTGCATGTGGCCTAGGCTAGCCGAGCCTGGTCAGCATCCTCCTGTCTCCTTGTCCACTCTGGGTGGGTCTAGTTGGTGTCTTGCTGTGGGGGGTTGCAGGCCTAGCCCTGCACCTTGCATTTCACTGTACTTTCCATCCATAAATTACCTCCTAAAGAGTCACCTACCCCATGAAGGAGCCAGGTGAGGGTACAAGAAAATGGTTTCCTTCATTTTACCAGTAGGCCTGACCCAGGTCACCCTGGTAGTGGTGTGTCCTGTGAGTCACTCTGCATGGTCTGTTTCCAGGGTCCCATCTTCAGCAGGTGTAGGGCCCTCGGGACCCTTATCATGAGGATGTGCTCAGCTTGACCCATCCTCCTCTCCCCTCACGGCCAGTCCCTGGGCCTGGACCTGTGTGGGAGGCTTCCTCCTGCAATATAGCTGTTGCAGTCGTCATGGAGGCCGGACCCCCCACCTGGCACTAAAGAAAATGTCTAGATTTCCTGCATTTATTTTCCAGTGATATCCTGGCCTTGCCTGTTCACAGCCTGAGCCTCACAGCAGCTTTCCCCACTGAACGCGCCCTGGGGGCACATCCCATCCCCCCCACCCCAAATTCCTCCTCATCTGTGTCATCCTTTCTTTCTTTGTAAAGCAGAAATAGTCCATGGGCCACAACCCCTTTCAAGGATGTGTATAGAATTTGATTTTTTTGGTGAAGACTTGACTTTTTATAGTATTTAAGAGAAAATTCAAACATTGAAATGGTATTGAAAAGTATTAAAAGAATCCAAAGCAGGAACACCTCTGGGAGTTCTGCAAGACTCCAGTGCCTCAATGTCCTTGTATGCTGTGACAGTCTGGGTTCTGGGCTTGGACCCCAAGTCATCACTGCACCCCTCTTCCTGTGCAGCCAATCTCAGAGAAGTTTTGCCCCACAGATGTTGTTTTATTGTCACTTTTGTTAGGAGTGTCCCAATATTTTATTTTATTTATTTATTTATTTTTTCGAGACAGAGCCTCAAGCTGTCGCCCTGGGTAGAGTGCTGTGGTGTTACAGCTCATAGCAACCTCGAATTCTTGGGCTTAATCGATTCTCTGGCCTCAGCATCCCAAGTAGCTGGGACTACAGGCGCCTGCTACACGCCCGGCTTTTTTTTTGGTTATAGTTGTCGTTGTTTGGCAGGCCCGGGCTGGATTTGAACCCGCCATCTCTGTTGTATGTGGCTGGTACCTTAGCCGCTTGAGCTACAGGCGCCGAGCCACCAATATTTTATTTTTTATCAGAGAAAGTACTTTTTGTCTGGTTATGCTTTGTTACTTAAATAGAGGGACGGCGTGCCATTTTTTTTTATTAAGTCATTTGTACATAGATCATAAATAAATTATGTTATTATGGGATTCAATGTGTTGATTATTTGTAGAAATTGGATTGCTTACATCCTACTAATCAACATAGCCTTTACCTCATTTACCCAATTTTAGCATTAGGACATTTGTGTTCTACACCTAATAGATCCAACTTGTACTTGCATTATGCTCCATAGGTGTGGTCCCCCTACTAACCCTCCCTCTATCAACCCACCCTCTCCTTTCCCCGCCCTTCCCTTCCCTCCTTCATCCTAGGCTATAGTTGTGTTTCATTTTTCATATGTAAGTGTGAGTGATTATAAAATGGTTTCACAGTAGTACTGAGTACATTGGACATTTTTTTTTCCCATTCCTGAAATACTTTACTAAGAAGAGTGTTTTCCAGCTCCATCCATGTAAACATAAAAGAGGTAAAGTCTCCATTTTTTTTAATGCTGCATAGTATTCCATGGTACACATATGCCACAATTTATTAATCCATTCATGGTTTGATGGGCACTTGGGCTTCTTCCATGACTTGCAGTGTGCCATGTTAATGAGGACCCCTGACTTTGGAGTCAGAACAGGCTGAGTCTTCTGAGGAGCAGAGGAGGAGGCACCCAGTACGAGGGGCTCGTGTGCAGCACGCGTGTGCAGGGTGTACGTGTGACTAACCTGTAAAGGTAGACTGCTGCTCCCTAAAGGGAGACGACTACTCCCTGCAGTGTTGCCGTGGACACCTGGATGACAGACATTTTTCCTGTCTTGTCTTTTGAAAAGAAACAGGCACATGGACAATTCAGAACTTTTCTTTGTTTTTGGTTTTTTTTTTTTTAAGTAGGTGCTAGGTGGTTCCCACAGCTGCCGTGTGGCAGGGCACATGGGTGAGCCTCATGGCTTGGCAGCCCAGGGTCATCCTGCCTCAGCTTCCTTGTCTTTAAAGTGCCTTTCTCGGGAACGCAGGAAGTATGAACCAGGACAACCCAGCTGCAGAAAGGCCGTGCAGACTATGAGGTTTCAGGAGCATCCTGTGGTTGCCATGGAGACCCTGTTGCCCAGCACGAGGTTGTACTCACACTAGGGAGTGGTGGCCGTATCTCAAGTGAGCCTTGTTTGTTACTAGGTAAGACTCTAATTAGCAGAAGTAGCTAACTGAAACCCTGACCTCAAGCTGAGCAGATCTGGACAAGCCCACCTGTGAGGCAGCTTGGGGTTTTGCCCATCCACCCGGCAGCAGTCTAGGACCGTGTCATGATGACAGGTGAGACTCTGCCAACAGATGGCCATGCCAGTCCTGCTCAGCAGCCCCACTCAAAGGACGGACTCTGGGCTGGCCTTCATGTGCAGTCTTGATGAAGGGTGAAAGCAGTGCCCTGCTACCCAGGGCTACCTAATGCCCAGACGGCATGCCGGCTTTCATAACTGACAGCCCTTCTGGGGCCCAGAGCAACAGAATTCCTGTTTGCAGAAAAATAGGCTTCACAGGGGCGCTTTCTCCCAGCTCCTGTGCGCAGCGTGAGCCCGGCCCTGCAGTCAGCATCTCCGACGTGAGTGGCTGGGAACCCCACTCAGGACTTCCGTCTGCTATGTCTGTGTCTGGCCTGGCCTTCTCCTGTTTCAGCAGGCAGTCACTTCTTGTTTACAGGAGTAATTGCCTTCATGAGCTTTGGGCCATCTGCGGATACATTTTTTTTTCCTTTATTTTCTTTCTTTTTTGGAACCACGATTTTGTGTTTGCAAACATGAGAATTGTTTCCTAAAGGGAAGCACAGAGCCCGCTTCAGGCTAGCTTCTCAGTGTCGGGCTGCGCTTTTGTACCCCCTTCCTGCTTTCCATCTTCTAGTGTGCGTGTTTAAAATGCATCCTGTGTGGTCTGAGGTGAAAATTTTGACCACTCTGAGTGAGTGGCCTGCCTTCCTCTCTCCTCATGTTTCCCAGGCAGAGCCTGCTTGCTAGGCGAGGGCAGGGGGCTGTTTGTGGCTCGAGGTTTCAGTGTCCTTCTGCTGACCTGGCCCCTAGTTTGGACAGAGGAGGACACTGAGGCACAAGTGCCATCTCGGTGCAGCGGGTCTCTTCCCTCTTCTGCTCTGGGCTGAGCTGGGGCTGGCCTGCATCCCTGCACGGGCCTGCCCGCTGAGGCGTCCGTGGGCCCACCTGTGCCTGCAGTATCCTGAACTGCAGAAATGCAGATTGGATTTTATGTTGGGAGGCGACTCCCCACTGCTGGACATGACCTGGAAATGCCATTTGCCTAATCTGCCCGTTGTCATCGAGAGCTGACCAGCTCCAGCTCTCCAGCAATGCCTGTAGCTCAGCAGGCCG
The DNA here is from genome assembly GCA_963574655.1 of Perodicticus potto. NCBI lineage: Eukaryota > Metazoa > Chordata > Mammalia > Primates > Lorisidae > Perodicticus > Perodicticus potto. The sequence goes on from CAUYRH010002816.1 coordinate 79,053, forward strand.
AGCCGACCTGGGGTCAGGGTGACTCCATGTGGAAGCTCTCCTTGGAAAGCCCTGAGGGTGCCTTGCGTGCAGGAATTAACTACCTCCTCAGTCTGCCTTGGGGGCTCCGTGTGGCTGTCGGGCTTAACTGTTTCTTGGTGGAGAGGCCTCTGTCCCCTTGCCCCTGCTCATCCTTTCCTGTGGTTTGCCACTTGTCTGTGTTTGTGTGATGATGAGTTTAGTGTCTCTCCTCCCTGGGGGATGACACGTTGTCACTAGGCGGGCACGGGAGAGCTGCACACTGCATGTAGCTCCTTCCTGGCTGCCGCTCGGTAAATATAATTGTTGTGCACACAGGGCCTGGAGGTCACTGGCCCTGGGAGATGCTCCCCAAGCCCCTGGGACAAACACCATCACCACCTCCCCAGTACATCTGGTACCTCACTGCCCTGGGCCTACCTCTCCATCAACAGAACAGGGTATCCCCGTGCCTGCACCCATGGACAGCGGGAGGCGGCAGGTTCTTGCTCTCACGCCCCTCCCTGCGGCATGACTCCTGAGCATCTCTGTCATCCGCCCACACCTGCATTGTCAGTTTGGAGCACTCCCTGAGAACGGGCTGTGGCTGGTCCCCGGGAGGGGGGACCAAAGCCAGGAATTCCCACCCACCCAGAGACTGGCCAGGTACGGCTCCTTGGTGCCCTGACTGGTGGCCTTCACCTTTGAGTGGGCTTGGCCCACGGCAGAAAGGCTCACTCTCTCCTTAGGCTGGGCTGAGGGCAGGCTTCCCTCCTGCATGGGGAGGGTGTGGGCTGGTGGCAAGGGAGTTCTGATGCTTCAAGAATGTAGAGAATGAATCCTGCTTCTTAGGTCTGCAGATTTCTGCAGTAAGACCTTTCTTAAAAAAAAAAAAAAGTCTCACGGAATCTAGTGCGGAGCAGAAGTGGGAGGTTGTGGAGTGGGGCAGGAGCCAGGGCTTTGACCTCAGCTACCTGGGCACTTTCCACATGCCCACAGGGGACATCCCGCAGCGGGGAGGCCGTGTGGGCCTGAGGCCGGTGTGGGGTCCTCCTCTGCCCCTTCCCCTGACGTGGAGAGAAAGAAGCCAGCAGAGTGGAGTGTAGATGAAGGGCTTCAGGCAGCTGAGAGAAGGCCGAGATGGCCAGTCTCATGCCCTCTGTGGTCAGCTTGAGTGTTCAGCCATGAAGCTTTGCTCAAGGTGCAGGGTGAGGCACAGGCTGGACTCTGGGCTAGGCCAGGGTTCGAGAGCTGTTGAGGTCTGGGGCAGGTGCTTCCATGCCATGGGGTCAGTGTGCCCCCACCAAACCCTTCAGAGGGTGCTGCCCTGGCCTCCTCATGTTTGAGCAGGTGGGGATTGGGCAGGAAGAGACAGCGATGAGGTCCTGTCTGGACCTGGGGCAGAGCAGGGCAGTCGGGAGGCAGGTGAGCTCACTAGGACCCCGACTGGCCTGGCAGCCTGGGCGAGAAGCACCAGGCCCACCGAGGGGAGGAAAGAGCACATACCCGGGGGTCACAGGTGTGGTGGCTAGCCTGGCCTGGCCAGGGACACAGACCGGACCTGACTTTGTAAATCTGCGTTTGCGGACGGTGGTGGAGGTGGGGAATGTTTGTTCCCTGAGTGTCATGAGGGGCCTGGCTCTGACTTTCGTCCCTTGAGGACGTGGTGACTGTGAGGACTACCCTGTATGTTGCCCTGCAGGCCTGGAGGCCTGGGCCCTTCTGCCAGCCATGTGCCTTCACCCTGTTTTCCTCCCCAGCCTGGGCGCCCCCCTCTCTGCTGCCCGCCTGGAGAATTCTGGGGGTGGGGGCAGGTCTGGCCTGAATCACCATCACATGCCAGCCGTGGGCAGTGAGGGGACCTGCCGTCCTGCCCTGAGACTGGAGAAGTAGGGTTGAGGCTGCCCCAGCCCCCGCTTCAGGCCCTGCTGTCCTTCCCCAGGCTGACCACCCCAGCCCTGGACACCTGTCTAGGTGTTGCTAGACAAGGAGCTCTGTTTGTTCAGTCATTTACCGCACAGACGACGACCTCCTGGGGAGGGCTCCAGCTGCCCCTCCTGGCTGCCATTTGCAGTGCTGACGGTGTCTCCAGAGGGGGGCAGCCGGGCCCAGGGAGTGCCCAGGTGTGTCTGTGCAGGTTGGGGTGCCCCACAAGCCCTCAGTAGGCCCCCACGGGAACCCAAAACGGTTCTTACAGAACACCAGGTCTCTAATCTCAACTTGGTTTCTGGGAAGATCACCCGTCCGTGACTTCCAGAAAGCACCTTCTTCCTTTTTCTGAAACTAACAGCCTCCCCCTCCACCATCTGTTTTTCTCTGAGTCCAGAAGGGGACCTTTCTGCGGCTTTTCTCTCCCTGGCCACTGTCCTGATCTCCCCCACAGCAGTGCAGCCCTTCCCATCCCGCCTGTGGTTTCCTCTGACCTCCCCCTGCTCCTCTGGGGAGGAGTGACAAGATGGGTTACGGCCTGGCAGGCTTTTCTCTCCCACCTCCCACTTCCTCCTCAGTTCCTGCCCGGGCCTAGGGGCTTCCAGACCGGGGCTCCAGGGCTTCACGCTGTCCCCCATCTTGCTCAGGGCATGGGGTGCTGTCTTCCTGAGGCCCTCCGGTCAGCCTGATGTGTCACTGGGTGGCCATGCACTTCCATATCTTCTCTTTCAAAGCCTTCACCTTCTACCAACCCTGCTGGAAAAAGAAATGAAAGTACCACCTGTGCCTCAAAAATCTTTCAGTTTCTAGACAGGGGTATCCCAGGTGCTTGGTGGTGGGGCCAGGGCTCCTGGGGCCCTGGGTGGGTCAGCATAGCACCGTGGGCATTTGCACCCCCCCACCCCCCGTAGGCAGGCAGCTTCAGGAAGGGCCTGGGGAGGTGCAGACTATGCGGGTGGGGGGGCCTGTGGCAGGGAGGGGCCGCTGGCTTACCAAGACCAGGGGCAGTGGGGAGCTTGATCCCCTCACTCATTGGCCTTCATCAGGGTTGTGGGAGGTCAGGTCTGTGAGAGAGCAGGGTGCTGATCTCAGCAGGGGGGTGAATTGGAGGGCCTATGAAACCAGAAGGACAGGCAGAGCCCAGACTTCCCCCCACAGTGCTCTGTGCAACCCCAGCCTTCCAAAGAGAAGGCTCTGTGACCCACCCTGGGAACCACCTGGGGGTCCAGGGGACCAGCTTCTCTGTGCCTCAGGAAAGAGAAAGTGGGAAGGAGAGTGGCAGAAGCTGGGGCTAGGCGCCTCCCGGTGTGGGGTGATGGGAGGTGAGCTCCGGAGGCCATGGCACGAGGGCATGAGGGCACTGTCTTGGGCCTTACTGCCTGGGTGTGGGGAGCCTTCTGGTACTGAGTGTGCACCAGCCAGGCAGAGGGGACCCTCAGGAGGCTGGGCTCAGCTGGGCATGAGCAGATAAGGAGAGAGGCAGGGGTATGGGAATCAGGGCATTGTTCTGCTTTGGAAGTGCTATTCTGGAGAGGGCCTGTTAAGGGGGCAGGAGGGGAGGACATCAGGTGAGGTAAAGGGAGGGAGTAGAATGACTCTGGGAGCCGAGGGAAGAAATAGCCAAAGGGGAGGTAGGTGTTGCAGTGGCCTTGCCTGGAAGCACTGTCCTGCCCTGGGCAGCTAGCTCTCTGTGCCCCTCTCCCCGTGCCCAGCCTCCAGGGTGGGTGAGTATGCGCAGGTGGGGCCACCTCAGTCAGGGCTGCATTGCTGGCACCTGCAGTTTTACCATAACAGGGTGGCTTATAAACAACAGATATTTATTTCTCACATTGCTGAAGGCTGTAAGTCCAAGATCAAGGCACTGGCAGATTGGGTGTTGAGGGCACTCTTCCTGGTTCAGAGACAGCCACTTTTTTGTTTTGTTTTGTTTTTTGAGACAGTGTCACCATGTCACTAACCATAACTTTGTGTGGTGGAAGGTGGAAGATGAGAGGAAGCTCTCTGCAGTGTCTTTTCTCAGCGTTCGTGAGGGCTCCACCCCATGACTTAATCACCGCCCCCCCAAGGCCCCACCCCCTAACACCATTGCCTGAAGAGCTAGGGTTTTGGCTTAATGAATTTCAGGAGGTCACAAACATAATTTCAAGAGGTCACAAACATTCAGATCATTGCAGCCCATGTTCTGTCCGGGCCACAGAGTGGGGTGAGGTGGGGTAGGGCTCTGTGGGCCTACTCCCTCCACTTGCCAGGGCTCTTTATCCCCTACTTGGGAGCATCACCAGCTGTGACTGTCATTCCATCTGGGGGAATCCCAGGGCCTGGGGAAATACTCCTGCCGCTGTCCATTTAGAGGAGGAGGACTACCCACAGTCCTTCCCAGTGACCAGCCTGTGCAGGTCACGATGCTGACACTGTTATCCCAGAGCCGGGGATGGACTGACACTGGCTGACCCACATGGGAGAGGTGCCCTGTTGGGCAGCAGTAGGTGCAGTGGCCCTCTCATCGCTGGAATGGCCACCATGCCTGAGAACTGGGCTCAGGAGCCTGATTGGATCAGGCTGGCTCTAGGCACGTGCTGGCCTCTGCACGGTCTCATCTCTGATAGTTTCATGGCTCCTGGACCCTCTTCCCAGTACCTGGCGGGCAGTGGGGAGGACGTAGACTGAGGGCTGCAAGAGGAAATGCCTTCCCAGACCTGGTGAGGCAAGTTTGAGCCAAGCCCTTGCTGCCATGCTGTGACCCAGGCCAGAGGAGGATGGGAGCAGGGAGGCTCCAGGGCCTCAGTGCTGCTTTAAGCCTGTTTGTCCTGTGTTTGGAGGGCTCCCCGGGGCAGGGTCACAGCTTCCAGTGCCCCTCCTAGTGAGAATGTGGGTGTGAACTAACCAAAAGCAGATGCGTTCAGATGTCCCAGGAACTACACATAAAATTAAATGGTAGAATGTGATCAACCATGTGTTCTTGGCTGAACCAGAAGTGTTGAGAAAGTGCTGAGGCTGCCAAGTCCTCAGAGTGGCCTTTGTGAGCATTTTACAGGGTGGTGTGTTCTTTTCCACCAAGGGAAGCCCTAGAGAGAATTCCCCTGACCTGCAGCCGTTCCAGAACTCAGCTGTCGACCTCTGCTTTCACGTCAGTGTGCACATTCAGGCCAGGAAGAAGATTGGGTCTGCCCATGTCACAGTGGGGTCTTGGGCACCTTGACCCAGGTGTCCTGGACAGAGAGAAGAGGCTTTGGGACTGGGGAGGGAAGTGGCGGGTATCAGGCCTCAGGGTCCCTGGATGCCCCACCCACCAGCCCATGTGTTTGGAACTAACGCTGGGCCTCTCCCCAGGTTGGGTTCAATGAGAACCCTAACTGTCTCTCAGCCAGACGGGAACATCTGTGACCTCATCTCATTACAGACCTCCAAGGAGGGAGTTTGTGTGGTTTATGTGCAAGGATGCTCCTCTTAGCTTCTGTCCTCATCAGATTTGGAGTGTGGGCAATTATGTCCCTCCAGGGTTTAGGGTAAAGCAAATGAGACCCAGGCCTTGGTTCTCTACACCTATTTCGTTCACCAAGTATTTTGAGAAAGTTTGGTACATAAGGTTGTCTTTGCTCTAATTTCTTCTACTTTTTCTTGGTGTCTAAGACTTGCACGAGAACTGGCTCTCTGTCCTGGTTTTCAGCCCTTTAAGCATGCACAGGGCAGCTTTGGTCTGGATACGGCCCTGCAGAAGAAGGGCCTTCGAGGTGGCCAGGCCAGTAGAGACAGTGAGGCCCGATGAGCTCTGAGATGGATGCAGGCTGTGCTCACTGCCGGAGTTCCTTTCAGGGATGCAGCAGTTTTGAATGCGTGAGGAGCCTGACTGGTGGTGGCCTTTCTGTAAGATCACAATAATGACATGAGTAGGGAAGCTGGGGTGGGGTGTGGGAAGCATTGGTGGACACCTGAGTAGAGAATTCCACATTGTCTACAGGAACAGCTTGCTTTTTAAGTTGACCCAAATCCACCAACCCTAGACCTGGTGGCAGATTCTGAGATGGGTCGGAGCCCGAGAACCGCTAGTCAACAGTTGGGAATGTCTGTTCAGCCTATTTCATGGACTTGCTGTTGGTGCTCCAAACTAAGGTCACATGTGTGTCCTGTTTCTGAGAGGGTGATCTGCCAAAGGACCATGGTTTATTGCCTTCGTTTGTTTTTACTTCTAATTGAAAAAGTTGAGCTTGTTCATTCAGGGTACTTTGAGAAACAGGGAAGTATCAAGAGAAAAATTGATAGAAAGGAACATCAATAACTCAATCCCACTGCCCACACATCATCACTGGTAGACTCTGGAGTCATCCCATACAGTTATTTCATGGCTCACATTTTCCGGCCTGAATATTCTACTATGAGCACATTCCCTAAAGCTCTTGCAGGCTTGTACCTTGGCCACAACAGTTGCGCGGGGCACCCTCATCTCTCGCAGCGTCCCCAGTGACTGGCCGTCCATGGGTGTACATCCTCATTATTTCAACATGAACTCCTGGGAGCCACCAAAGGAATGTGCGTTTTAAGGGCAAATTGCCTTCTTTTTAGAAAGAAGGATGAGTCTCCCACCCACAGCATATCTTCCTCACCCCAGTAGGAGTGGGAGGGTTGTCATTAGTTGTCTAAAAGAGTTCTACAGAAGTTGTTGTTTAAGTAGCATTTATGCAACAGAGGGACCCCCAGGCTGTTCCTTACCCAGGAACTTCAGAATAAAGAAGCCCCCTCTGTACCCTCAAGTCTGGAGGGTTTGTGGTCTGGATGTGAACACCAGGGTCCTGAGATCTCACAGTCCAGGGAAAGGTGTGTTTGTCTCACAGCATGACCTGCCGCTGAGCCTGCAGTAGGCCACACCCCAGTGTCTGCCAGAGGCCTTCCACGGACTCTAAGGGACTGGACAAAACAAAGACAGGTGTCCTGGGCTCTGTGTGTCTGTCCTGCAGGCTCCCTGAGCTCCCGGCATCCTCCGTCCACCTGGAATGCACAGACCTGGTGGCACCAGTGAGAAAGGACAGGCTTTGTGAGTCCTACTGGCATAGATGTCGGCTGGACACAGACTCTCTTCATGGGCCATGAGGTCGGCTGGAAGCCTGAGCCATCGCTGAGATGAGCACCCATGTGCAGTGCTGCTCAGCGTGGCCTTGGCTCTGGCCCCGTGGAAGGGCTTTTTGGCATCTTCTCTCCTGGGACAGGAGCCCTGTCTCAGCCGGGCCCACATCCTGTGCATTTCTATGTGCTTCCCAGCTCTGAATTAGGAACCGTTTATTTCTTTTGACATTTGCAAACTATTAGGTGGCAGAGATCAATGATCGGAAATTTAGTAAAAGGCTGTGTTAAACCCTGTGTATCACAAGACTGAACCAAGTTCCCTTAGGAGTGATGGGAAGACATCATTTCTTAGGTCCCACGCTGTGGACATCACCAGATGGAATCCTGAGGCCGCTGGACATTAGGACCTCCAGGGTGGCTACTGGGGTTTTTGTGGGGAGGACAGTTCCCCAACGTGGACCCAACCTGAAGTGTAAAGAGCCTGGACCACCCTCCCCTTGTCAGTCTGCAGTGACCACAAGGCTGACCTGGGCTGTGGGCCCCAACGGCGCTGCCTCTGAGTGTGCGGAGTGTGTGACTTGCCCAGCCTCTGGATGGGCCTTCCAGGGCAGGAGGGGTGCAGAGGGTGGTGTCAGGGAAGCCTGGATGGGGACTGGCTCAAGGGTGGCTCTATCATTTGCTGTGGCCTGGCTCCCCTCTCAGACCCTCTTTGGGCCTGACTTCCTGGCCTGTTCCTTCGGGAGCTTTCCTGGGAGATATCAGAGCAGAGGCCAGGTTACATGGTACAGTTACAGAGGCTCTCCCAGCCGCCATACCTGCCCACGCAGGAAAGGAGCTGTGGCTGCAGGTGCTCCTGATTGCTGCCCCTAAGGCCCCCTTGTGAAGGAGGAGAACCCTGGCAGTGGGGTTGGGGGGTTTGGGGCTGGGCAAAGTCCCTGCCATCCGGCGTGGCCCACCTAGGGATGGCCATATTGAGCCTGGTCCTGGCAGGGGTTGGGCTGCTTCCAGATCTGTTTTCATTTTCAATTCCCTTTATTGCTTAAACCACCTCGAGGCCGCAGAGAACAAACCGTTGTCCTCAGCTGACCTTGGATTCCTGGCCTCAATTGTTTGCCATTTGCTAATTTTAGCTTCTGATCATTTCCACCCTTATTCTCCCCCCTAAAGGGAGACACAGACCAAGAATAGCTCCTGGGAAGGGGGGCTGTGGTGGTTGTGGCCAGAGTTCCCACAGTGATCAGGCAGGACGTGTGGGGGAGCTCACCGCCCAAGCCTGGGGAGGAGGGGCTCGCAGACAGCAGGGAACAACCCCCCTTCTGCCCCCCCACCCAGCTACCACCCAGGTGCTGCAGGATACTGACCTGCCTCAGAGGAGAGAGGGTCTCTTGAGTCTTTTTCTCCAGAAAGAGAAATCAGAACCAGACTACTTCTGGGAAAGAGTGCCACCCACGGCCCTGCCTAGCTCTCACAGACCCCTGGGAGTCTGACTGACTTCCTGGAGACCCCCCCAGACTCTAGGACCCAAATTCTAGTCTGAGGTCAGAGGTGCCGCATGGAGACAGTGCCAGGCTGGAGGCCCCTGCCCAGCTCAGCCCTGCCTGAGTGGACTGACAGCGATGTCCAGGGTATCGGCCAGCCATGCAGGATGGGACCTTGCCCCAAAAGGGTGAGCAGAGAGTTAGCTGACCAAACCCCAGACTACACCAGACTGTGGTGTGGGGGCCTTGACAGGGATGAGGCCTGTGGTGACAGGCCCCGTCTGTGCAGTCTCTACGCCAGCCTGCTGCGGCCTTGGCTGTCCTCTGCCCTCCCCGGCACCCCCACTGTTCCTCCCTCTGTTGTTTTGAAGGAAATCCCAGGCATGGCATCATTTTGCCCATAAATATTTTGGTGCCGTACATCTTTCAATGAAAGCCCGATGTGTCTAATTTTAATGCTGGGATGACACTGAGTAGGTGTGAGGGAGGCAGAGCCTGACGTCATCCTTCTGTGACGTGGGGGTGGGGGAGCGTCCAGCCCTGAAGCCCATCAGCTCCAGGTTGAAGCTACCATTTAAAGGTAAGACTGATGGGGCCCATCTAACTGTCCCTGAGTTATACGTAGTTACAGGTGAAAAAAGGCAACCAGGACACAGGTATTTATGAAATCAAAAATGACAAGTGCTACTAAGGTGGGTGAGAAAGAAGGCCTCACTGCCCAGGGAACGTCCACCATGGACAGTCCCCCACCTCCTGGAGCAGAGGGGCAGGCGTCACCTCTGCACACCACAGTGGGACGGCAGAGCCAGCACCACCTCGGGCTGTGAAGAGGAGCTAATGAGGACAGAGATATTTTCTGAGGAAAGGCTAGTCTGCCGAGAATGCAAAAGTCATCTTGTTCTGTAAATTATCGGAGAATTATGTTAGGAGAGCACACGCAGTAGTGTGTGCAGCTAAGGGGTCGAACCGTTCTGCACATTTCATCATGATAAACAGGTCCCTTGCCGTGTCGCCCTGAAACCACCGCTGCCAGCTGCTTCAGCTGCTTCCTTGGGTGTTGTCTTCCGTGTCTGCACAGCAGCTCCTGGGGCTCTTCTGCACACATCAGTGCTAGGCCTTACCTCTTGACTTCCCATAGTGGCAGGTGAGGGTGTTGCCCCCTGTGGCCCCCACCACAGCACGCCGCCCCCTCCCCGTCCCGCATGTGAAAATGGGACTCTTAGGATTGGTAGCAGCGTTTCTGTGCTCATGACTGAGTAATGCTAGTTATACGCATGTCTTAACCTTAGGATTAATATTATATATGATGTTATTTTTAATAATATTTGAATAATAGTCAAGATTGCATGCAGAGGTTCTGAATTTACTGAATTTCATGGCATATAGACTTCCACGTGTGGATTTCTTAATAAATGGAAATTTGAAAAATAGTCAGCTACAGCTGATACACCCCGAACTTTGAATATCATATTATTCTTCAGCCTGACTTTGTGGGACTGACTATGGCAATTACACTGTGAGTTCTAGGTCAATATTTTGTTTTATTTTATTTTTAAATTTCAGAGTAATATGAAGCTGCAGATGTTTTGGTTACATTGTACAAGTTGAGCCCTTCCCCAGGGGGTGTGAATAGTTGCTTTTCTTGGCTTGATTGTCTCCGAGCTGTCACTGGCTCATCCCCACCCCCCTGGTTGTGTATATCCTGCCCAGTGTGGCCTGTGTGGCCTCGTCTCCAGGGGCCTGTCATCCTGAAACCCCCTCCCCACCACCTCCACGATCCGATCCAGCCCCATTTCCTCAAGCCGCGTGGCTGTCTGGAAGGCTGCACTGGAGACCACTGTTCACGGACTCCCAGGTCTGGAAACGTCTCGTTCGCGTTTGGAATGGTTTTCTCCCAGGGTTTTGGAGGCTTTGTGCGGTGTCTGCAGACTCTGGCGGTGTCGTGGAGAAGGCTGAAGACGTTCTGATTTCTGACCATGGGGCCCTGTGGGACTCTTCTCTGGAACTTCTGGGCCATGCCTTTGCGCAGGGCTCTGCGGCATGGCCGTGCATCCAGCTGTTCTCCATCCAGCTGTTCTCCCATCCAGGTTCCCCATCCACCTGTTTCCCACAGTGGGCCCTTTGCTGTGACATCTGGGACACGTCCTTGCCACTTTCTTCATGTTCATCTCTCCTCCTGTGTTCCCAGGCTGGCTCCCTGCGGTTCCCTTTGTTTGGAGTAGGAGCTATTGGACTGGTCTTATTTTCTTTTCTTTTCCCTCCTATAATCCATCACGTTGTCATTTTGCTCTATTTTCTGTGAAATTCTCTCAGTGTTCCCTTTCAACCTTGCTGTTAGGATTTTCACTGCTGCCATGTTTTTCCCTGCTGTGTCTTTACTTCCAAACTGAGTTCTCTGGCCTCCTTTGGTTGTTGTTGGGTTTTTTTGGTTGTTTCACTTTTTATTTTGTTTTAAGGGGCATCCAGTTCTCTCTTCTGCCAACCCCGATTTTATCTGTGAGGATCTTGGCGATGGCCCGAGAAGCAGCCTCGTGGCCTCTGCTTCTTGAGGTGACTTTCTTCCTCTGTCTGGACCTCTCTCCTGCCCACATCAGGCCCTTCTGAGTTGTTGAGATCCTCGGTGTCTGCTGATGCTGCCCAGTGGCCAAGGAGCAGGGTGAGGTTCCTGCAGGTGGTCTGCTGGGCCACTTCTGTGGGGAAGACGGTTGTAGCATTAGGAGAGCTGGCTGGGCCAGGGGCCGTTCCTCAAGGCCCCTAGTCCAGAGCCCCTCTGTGTGCACCCTCTCAGTCCAGCCTTGGTATCCAGGAGATGCGGGAAGAGAAGGCAGCATCTGTAAGAGGGGGACGCACTGTGTGCCTGGCTTCCTTACACAAGGGCTAGGTGCTCCCCAGGCTATCCCCAACTGAGTCCCTTCACGTCCGCCAGAGGCTCTTGAGCCTTTGGGGGATAACGTGGAGCGGTTCTTTGCTTTCTCACCTGTCTTCTCATTTCCAGCTTCCAGATCATTATTGTTATCCCCACTCCCTTTCATATTGCTCATTAAAAATTCTCTTCTTTTGTTGTAGCGGAATCTGAGGCTAGGAACGTGGCGAACACCTGTGACTGGCCTGCGATCCTTATCCAGAGCTCCTCTGTGGCTTGTGGCCCAGTGCAGGAGGTTGGGGTGAGAGGGTTAGGGGAGTGCCAGGCAGGAGGTAGCCTAATTGTCCAGCCCCCCAGGCAGCCAGCAGTGTTACCCAGGAATGAGCTGGAGCTACACCAAGTGATATTTTGAAAGCGTCTGAAGGCAAGTCACAAGAAGTTGTGCAGGCAAAGGAGAGGGTCCAAACTGAAGGCTGGTGGCGTTCTCCTTCTCTGATTTCAGGTCCTGATGTGCATAGTCCAGGTCTGCTGTAGCAGCCCCAGGTGCTACTGGAGACTGAGGCACATTCTCTGTTTCTTTTCAGTCATCATTGATGTGCAGACTTGGCCATTGTCTCACATGGATGCACAATGGTTGCTGCTTCTACCTCGTCAGAACACAATCTAGTCAGACAGCAGGGGGTGACGGAAGGCCAGAGGGCCATGGACATGTACCCAGTAGCTTCTGCAGAATGTGTTGGCCAGAATCATTCACAAAGCCAATCCTAGCTGCAAGAGAGTCAGGAAGGAGTGTATTCACCTGGTGCATTGCCTCCGCACACCAAAGTCTCATCCTCTGGGGAGAGAAGACAGGGAATGCGGCTGCTGGGCCAGTAAACACATTGCTGCAGTCACTAGACAGCTCCCGTGTTCTCAAGGTGGGGAGCCATTGATTAAGGAGGTATGTAGTTGTCAAAGGCAACCACTCTGTGAGCCTGTGCTCTCAAAGTGTTCGATTTGAGAACTTCAGAAATCATTTGCTTTCTCCAACATTATACTTTCTTCCTAATAGTTAAGTCTCTGTCAGCCACTATCTAAGCAGTGTTGTTTTTTACTTAGAAGTCACACAGTCATTGTTGCAGGGATAGAGTTTCTGTAGATTATTATCTGAACTATCGTATGTCTCCTGGGCCCCTCGTAGCTATGAGGTTTTCATGCTTTCCTTGGTTTTAATGACCTTGACCATCCTAAGGAATACTGGCCAGATATTTTATGGAAACATTCTTTAATTTGCATTTGTTTGATGTTTCCCCCATGATTAGACTGGGCTTATGGCTTCTTGGGAAAAGCACCATAGAGGTGAAGTGCCCTTCCCATCACTTCATGTCTGTGGAGACGTGATATCGATGTGACCTGTCACTACTATTTATGTTATTGCTTGAATGGCCCAACCTTGGCCATGAACTCTTTCAGGCTGGCCCCTGTATCCCCTGACACACCCCATCATTTTGGGTTTTGTGCACTTTCTGACTATCATTTTTCCTGCCCCAGCCTTACAATCAGTCATTTCTCCCAGAAGCCTTTTTCCTTTCCTTGGAAAATGGCATCAGAACCCAAGATGTTGCTGTGGGTCTGCTCCTTGCCACTGGGGTGTCACTGTTGTAGCTGCTCTCAGTGGACAGAGTGAGGAGAGGTGTATGAGCATCCATTTCCCTGCCCTGTGCCTCTAATGACTTCTCTCCATCCGTCCCTCTGTGTGTGTCCACTGAACCAAGTCACACTGGGGTCCTAGCAGTGAGGACTTATTCCTCCCACCCTTGCTGCTGTGTACCCCGTCTCCGGCAGTGGGACAGCAGCTCCAGTCCCCCAATCTGCCTGTACCTGTTTGTTCAAGCCCAGTGTCACAGTCGTTATGAGGCAGTGTCACAGTCGTTATCCTGCTCCACTTGATGTGACTGTGCTGACCGCAGCACTGTCCTTTGTCTGCAGGCCGGTATTATCTAGTCAGAATGCAATTTTCCGGGGTTACTTGGGGCAGCTTCTACTGCCCACCCCCTCGCAGAGGCCCCGTCACATGTTGGTAACACAGCGAGAGTCTCCTGTCGCAGTTTTTTTTCCATCCTAAGATTCCCGGACCTCCTGGCTGATTTTTTTGTTAGCTGTGAACATTAAGAGTGCCAAATGTCCAGTTCTGTGGCTTTTTTTAGAGACAGAGTCTGATTTTGTCACCCTGGCTAGACTGCTGTGGCATCATAACTCCCAATGACTTCAAACTCCTGGGTTTGAGGGATCCTTCTGCCTCAGCCTGCCGAGTAGCTGGGACTACAGGTGCTGGCCACAGAGCCCAGCTAGTTCTTTTTAGAGATAGGGTCTTGCTCTTTCTCAGTCTGGTCTCCAACTCCTGAGCTCAAGGAATCTGCTCGCTTCAGTTTCCAGCATGCTGGGGTTACGGGCAGTTCTTTGGCTTTTGACAAACGCAAAGTCTTGTCTCTACCACTCAGGCAACAGACGGGACACCCTTGCCTTATTGTTCCCTTTATTCAACCACTACCCAGTCCCCCACCCTCTACAACCCTTGACTTGTTGTTTTCGGCCTTTACAGGATTTAGTGTTTTGCAGAACGTTGTGAGAGTGCAACAGTGTGATACACAGGTGACCGTGAAGTTCGTGTGAGATTTAAAATAGCAGTGAATGAGGGTTCCCATCGCTCCACCAACACTGAGTGTTGTCAGCTTCTCAGATTTCAGCCATTCTCCTTAATACGCACAGAGGTGCTGCGCTGTTTCACTTTGCACATGGCTGTTTACCGTCTGTTTTAGTCTTTTTGGTTGAGTGTGTGGATTTTTTTTTTGCATTTTTAAAGCTGGGTATTTGCATTTTGCTGAGATGTAAGAGTTTTTCTATATTCTGGATGCAAGTTACCTTTACTTTTGATCAGCTTCAACTGAAGAATGTTTCAATCAGCTAAATAAACCTGAATCTCTAATTGTGGATTCCAAACTCATGGTCTTGTCTTTCCTTGGTGTTTCAGAAAAGCTCTGATAAGGTTGATAGAAATGTCTCTCCCGGGCTGTCCCCGGCTGTCAGGGCTTAGTGTGGGTATGCAGCAGTGACATTTCCAGTGCCCAGAAGGAGGGTGTTGACAGCATGCTGGTTCTTGAGGCTGGGGAACATTCCCTCCAAGACGGCAAAGGACGGGGTGGGAGGGGTCTGGACATGCTTTCAGCTCGGGAAAGATGCTCCCGGCTTCCCCTGGGAGGCAGGTGGTGATGAGATTCTCAGAGCAGAGAGAAAAGAAACGGAACTGTTTGTTCTTCGGGTTGGCTCACAAGTCCACACATACCGTGCCCACCTGGAGAAGGTCTTTGTACATAACTGGCCATCACCTGGAAGCTTCTGGGGCAGGAGGTAATATCGTGTCCCTTCATGAGTAACAGGGGGTGTGACTTGGAGGAGGGGTAATGTGAAAAGAGAGCGTGAGTGAAAGAGAGAAACTCCAGAACCCTTGACTGGGGTGGCTTCTGGCTCTCTTTTGGCAGAAACCGTCAGTATTTTATTATTGCTGTTTTAAAAGGGACCTTGGGAACAGACATTTTCCAGTGTGTTTTTTTTTTTTTTTTTCTTTTGAGACGGAACCTCAAGCTGTCATCCTGGATAGAGTGCTGTGGCATCATATCTCACAGCAGCCTCCAATTCCTGGGCTCGGAGCGAGTCTCCTGCCTCTGCCTCCCAAGTAGCTGGGACTACAGGCGCCCGCCACAACGCCCGGCCGTTTTTTGGTTGCAGTTGTCATTGTTGTTTGGTGGGCCCGGGTTGGATTCGAACCCGCCAGCTCAGGTGTACGTGGCTGGCACCTTAGCCTGTTGAGCCACTGGCGCCAAGCCTCCAGTGTGTTTTGTAACCCTTAGCAGAAGGAGAGAAAACACCTTTACGAAATTCCTGGTATATGGTCCTTGTGACCTTTCCAGGTAAGTGTACTGGTGCATGCAAATTAGCACTCCCTCCTTATCAAAGGTCCCCTGGGAGCCACAGCTTGGGTGAGGAGTGCGTGTGCTGACACAGCTTTGTGACATGGTGGCATGTAGTTGCATTCTCCGCGACTCTCCAAGGCAGTTCACCTGATGCACAGGAATGCAGAAACGACAATCACACATGAATCGCATCTTCCCACGACAACCGCTGTGTTTCCTTTCTTCACTCACAGCTCCGTAGCTCAGGCACTTCATGAGGTCCCTTCCGTGCTGGGGCTCAGCCACTTGTAGTCTGTTCTCTTAGCCGTCCTTAGGAATGGGCCTGTTTGTGAGTGGTCCCTGTGTGGGTTTTCAGGAACACTAGAGAGATAGCCAGATGGGCTCCATGTGCTTGCCCCTCTTGTGCACCATTCCACTTTGGAGGTGACACCAAGGACCACTGCGTCCCCCACCCCTCGCCTCGGGCTTGGGACAGGGAGGCAGGGCATAGGACAGGATTCCTGCCTTGCCAGCTTGTCGCAGCTTTCCCCAACCCACCCCTGGCATCAGACAGACCCAGGTAGCCTTGGTCTTGGAGTCCCCTACAAAGCTGCTTAGGAAAGCTCGCTCTAGCCCTGGGGCTTCCATGGAGGCCACGCAGATCATGGCCTCTGCTTTTCTTCCTGGCTGGTTTCCCTGGAGTCAGAGTCCTTCAGGGTCCTTTTCTGGGCTAGGACAGCAAAAGACATAGGAGACAGGGTGAAGAGCCAGGCAGGATGCGAAGAGGAAGGGCCAGTGGTGGATCAGTAGGGGAGGGCTGGTGGCAGGAAGGGATTGGACTTTGTTTTGAGTGCCTGGCGGTGCAATCTCTGCACACAGCAATGTGGAATTGTAGCAGGAGAGGGCTGGGCGGTGGGGCTCACCCTCCTGGTGGGCCTTTCCCCGATTCAGGGCCTGCCGGTGCCCTGCAGGAGGGCTTTTGAACCCAAATCCTTCTTCAGAAGATATGGGGTGTGACCTGCTCATAACCAGTGAGGTAGGGGGCTCAGGGAGGCACCTGGGTCAGTGATGCAAGACAAGCCCCAGGCTGCTCCCTAGGGTCTGGAACAGGAGTTTCTAGCACTGTTCAACTGTTATAGAAAAGACAGGCCAGTGTCTGACTTTCTTACTATTTTTGCCTCAGCTTCCTCAAAAACTGAAGGTAATTTAGGCTTATTATCAAAATGACTTACTCATTTTCCTTTTGATTTGTTTGCTTATGAAGCCAAGTTTGAAAAGTGGACTGTCTTGTTACATTCCGCGGGAACCTTCACCTTCTTTCCTGAGGAAGTGCAACCTGCCGTGCGCCTGGAGCTGGCCTGGTGGCAGGTGGCTGCTCAGGGCTCCTGCTTGGAGCTGCCTAGAGGGAGCAGCCCTGCCGAGCTTCTCTCTTAGGTGTGGCCTTCTGCTGCCAGTGAACGGGGGACAGTCCACCTGCCATGGAAGTCCCCAGCGGGAAACCAGCCAGGTTCTGCCTGGCTAGGCGCAGAAGGTGGGACCTCACCAGGTAGTGTGAGGTCTGTGACACCTGCTGTCACCCTCTGGAAGGGAACGGGAGGGCTGCTGGAACGTCTTCCTTCTAAGTGCAATCTAGCCTGGGAGGCCCAGCAGTCCTGGGCTTGTGACTTGGTGAGGTCATCTGGTTCCTCCTCTCTGAGATGGGTCCCCTTGACACCTTCCTGTCCCTCAGTACTGGTAGAGTCAGATGGGTCTGTACATGTGGAAAGTGAAAGCCACACCAGTGTGCAGTGTGTGCACACACAGCAGCTGACTTTACTGTTCCCAGCCCTGCCATTGAGCATTTGCAGCAGGGCAGGGCAGGGCAGGGCAGGCCCACCCAGGAGGCACCTTGGGTCTGGGCAGGGGAGGAAATGAAGGTGGGGGAGGGGGAGGCAGGAAGAGGAAGTGGGGCACTGTGGTTGCCAAAGGCTGTGCAGAGAGGGGCCCCCTCCCTCAGTTGTGCAGGGTCCTGGGGAGCAGAGCCGGGGTTGGCTGTGCACACTGGCAGGTGGCCACGGGAAGGGGTCTGCTCGCCCCACCCCTGCCACGCCATGCTCTCTCCCAGAGGCCCTGGCTGACCTTGGAGAGCCTGCTTCTTTGGCAGGGGAGGTGTGGGCGGCCCCAGATTGGCTGAGGGCTGTCCCTGTCAAGGAGCTGTTGGACTTGTGAGTCTCTGCAGACCTCCCCCTGTGGCTGCGATGGCTGGTGCCACCCCAGACGTCACAGCCTGGCACGGCCTGCCGGGGGCAGGAACCAGAGGCTCCTCCGCACTGCACCCCTCTTCATTTCTTCCCACCCTCCCTCCATCTCTTCGTCCTTTTCTTTTTGTGGTCCAAGAGAAAACACTTTCTCAGCAGTCTGCAGATTCCCTGGTTCCCACTCCACACCAGCCCATATAGAGGGACAGACTCTTCCTGCTTTGAACTTGGGGTCTGTTCTGGTGGCTGGACAGACCCTGCCTCCCAGCAGCCAGCATCTGCCCCAGCTGCCAGGGCCTGGGTCTGTTGCAGCCTGTGAGATGCAGCAGGTGGTTTTTATGGCCAGATCTGGCTATTTAGGAGCCTGGAGGGGGCCTCCAACTCTAATTACTACCCGGGATCTGCTGCTGTTTTAAATTCTTCACTGAATATTTGCTGTCCACAGCCTTTTAAGTGTGACCTGCTGTAAATCCGCTGGGCCTATCTGAGGGTGTATTGGACCTCCAACAGAACCATTCACTGTTTACCTGGTGACCTTGGGCCCTGGAGCCCTGCCCTGGGGGCATCTGTTACCCAGGTAGATTGGATTTTGTTCCTCCTTTTGCTGGAGGCAGTTCTGAGGGGAGTGGGCCCAGTGACCCTTATCCTAAGAGAGCTCTCGGCCTGGCATCTGAAAGTGTGCTGGGGAGTATGCATGAGGAATGGGGTGAATGTGTGCTGACAGAGTTGATTGCCTCGGTTCTTAAATTGGCATTTTCTAGTTTGCTGTGGGCTTTTTGCTTTCAGTTTAATTTTTTAAATAGGTAATACACATGTGTGTTTCAAAATCCAAAAGATTTAAGTAGCTTTGCAGGGAAAATTATCTCAACCTTCCTTGACTTCTGTCTGCTCAGGTCCGTCCTCATAGTCATTTCTGCTCTTATTTCCTGGGACCCCCAGAGGCTCTCTCTGCAACAACAGGTACACACTCCGACCTCCTGTCTCATGCATCCTGTTCTCAACCTTGTTTTCCTTGGTGCAGGGCTTGGAGATCTTTCCATATCAGTTTGTAAGGAATTCTACTTCTATTTCTTTACGGGGGTGTCCCCTATGTAAGGAAATTTTGTTTAACGGCCCCAGTGGAAGGGCATGGGGTTGTTTTCCAGCTCCTGCTGTGTTGAACAGTCAGGTCTACATCCCATTTCTAGGTGTGCATGTGCGTTTGTAGAATCGGGTCCCAGAAGTTCAGTTGCAGGGCCAAAGGATACACACATTTGTAATTTTGACAGGTTTTGCCCCAAATCGCTCTCCCTAGAAGTTATGTTTGGGAGTTTGTACTCCCATCAGCAGAGAATGCCTGCCCTCCTCACCCCTGAAACCTCACCTGTCTGACGGTGAAGGGAGATTCCAGCAGAGGTGTGTTTGCCTTTACTCCTGCTGGGCAAGGCACTGCATCTTCTCAGGCCTCTCAGAGGCGTTTGTATTTCCTTTTTTTTTGTTTTTTCCCTCTATTGGGTGTTTTTCTTTGTTTAAATTTCGAGAGCTCTTTTCCATGTTGGAGATCAGCCTGTCATGATATGAGCTGCAAACATTTTTTTTCTCTGTCTTTTATCTTCTGTCTTCGTTTATGCTGACTTTGTCCACAGAGAAGTATTTCATATTTTTTTCTAGTCAAACTTATCAACCTTTTCTTTTATGACTTCTGGACTTTGATTGATAGAAAGAACTTCGGGCGTTATAAAATAATTTTCTCTTGGCATGGTTGTTGTGGTTTTATTTTTCATACATGAATGTTTTACTTATTTAGAATTTACCCTGGTCTAAGGTGTGAATTTATGGGTCTAACCTACCTGGAAAGAAAGTTCCAGGTGCTACCGATTCCCAGATGCGTCCAATACATTTTTGAACATGCACTCCAAAGGTTTAGATGTTACTTTATCCTGTGACTGCCTTTGGGTCTAATTCTGGTATTTCTGCTTTGCTTCGCCAGCCAGTTATCAGTTTATGTGATGGTATGTTGGATACTGGCAGTCTAGTTTCCCCACATCATTCTTTTGCAGAATTTTTCTGGCTATTTCTATTTATTTTTCTATATGAATTTTAGGATCCTATTCCAGAACAAAACAAGGCAAAGCAACAAAAAAATTACCTGTGTATTCTTTGCATGCAACGCAGAAATGTCAGAGATACGTATTTGTCTCAAGTGGTTTCCCTTATTGAAACAACATTCCATCTGAGGCTGTGCTGTGTCTGTGTCCCCTCCGGCACGTGTAAGAATGGATAGTAGAGTGTGATCAGTGTTACTGGGTGAAGAGGGTCCCGCCACCTGTCACTGTCCAGCCAATACAGAGACAGGAGACAGGTCCACCAAACTATTACCAGAAGGCCAGCAATTCTGGAGAACAGGGAAGGGTTCCCTCTGCAAGACTGTTCTGCCCTTCCACTTCTAAAACCACAGCTTCATACATAAAAGTTTAAAGCAAACACCATATTAACTTGATCTTAATAATAAACATAGCATAACCCATGACCTATTACAACATTTCCAATTTAAAAGTTAATCTCCTAAATCAATCGGCCTAAACTACTCAAGATATACATTTTTCGGTTGAAGCTAAATTCACAGAGAAAGAATGGAAGACAGGAGGTGAAGGTCACACGGGACCCGACCGCCCAGGCCAGCTGCGTCCTGTCCGCCCCAGCCTGCCTTGCTCCATCTTATTTTCTTCACATGCGCTCTCATCAACAGCATTGTTCTTTTTATTTTTATTTGTTATTGTTAAAATTTCAATTTCTGATGTAAAATGTTGCCACATCACTTTTTATTTTTTGGACACAGAGTCTCACTCTGTTGCCCTGAGTAGAGTACAATGGTATTATAGCTCACAGCAACCTCAATCTTGGGCTCAAGAGATCCTCTTGCCTCAACTTCCCAAGGAACTGGAACTACAGGTGTCCACCATGACACCCAGCTAGTTTTGTTCTATTTTTAGTAGACACAGGGTCTTGCTCTTGCTTAGGCTGGTCTCAAACTCCTGAGCTCAAGCAATCAACTGGCCTTGGCCTCCCAGACTGCTAGGATCACAGGTGGGAGCCCCCGTGCCCAGCTGTCATCATCAGCATTTAGAATGGAGCACCAGGGGCGGAGTTCCCTCCCAGGCAGCTTCAGGAGGAAGAGTGAGCACTGCCTGCTCTGTGTCTCAGTTGCCACTGTCCGGCTCACATACACGCCACCTTTGGCCCACAGGTGGTCCCAGTGTGTATCCTCCAAGCACTGCAGCCCAGCCAGCCTGTGCCCCACTTAACCCTCACGGTAACTGAGGTATAGGCTGGATGACATCCCCTTCCCCAGGCATCAGCCGACAAGTGGGCGTGGGGGCGGCAGGCTGCATCCTGGGAGCACCTGCCTGCTGCAGGCTGAGTCCTAGAGAGGGAAGGGCTCTGGCTCTGCCACCAGCCAGCTGAGTGGTAGCTCTCCTCTCCTCTTGGGCCGCACCTCTCTTACCAGTTCAGTGGGTGGGTCAGAGCCTCCACTCTGGATTTCCTGGGAGATAGGACATATGCACGTCTGCTCCCTGTGGGTTAATAAATTACCAGCATTTGTAGTGACCAGTAGGGCGGCCTCTCCCCACCCTGTGCGGGAATTCCCTTGGAGGCTGCTGAGCTTCTCCACATTGGGAGGGTCAATAGGCCTCTTGGGGTGAAGAGCACAGCAGGCTTGAGGTTGGGAGCTAGAAATGGCCCCAGGCCAGCCCCCACAGATCAAAGCTGTGTGTTGATGAATGACAGCCCCCACACTGGTGGTGAATACCCAGGGACTGGACACTGGCCTGGGAGCCCAGGCCAAAGACTTCTCTTTGGAGGGCTCTCCCCATTCCTCTCAGTATGACCAGCCCTGCCCCTACCGCCCCCAGGCACACAACCCTCCTGGATTCCTTATGCCTGCAGAGGTCTGCTCTTGTGATCCAGGAAATCCCTATGAAGTGATAGATCCATCTGTCTTTCCAGGGGGCCTGTTGTCAAAGATGCATGCTCTCAGTCCAGGCGCGGTGCTCAGGCTTGCAATCCCAGCACTCTGGAAAGCCAAGGCAGGTGGATCCCTTGAGCTGAGGAGTTGAAGACCAGCCTGAACAAAAGTGAAACTGTCTCTACTAAAAATAAAAAAAGTAGCCAGAAATCATGGTTAGCCCTAGCTACTGGAGAGGCTAAGGCAGGAGGATTGCTTGAATCCAAGAGTTTGAAGTTGCTGTGAGCTATGATGACACTGTGGCACTCTTCTCCGGGCGACAGAGTGAGATTCTGTCTCGAAAACCCCCAAAGAAGCATGCCTTCCCTCTCCCTTCCAGAGGGGAGCTCAGGCTTCTCCGAGTTAGAGTCTGCTGGGGTAGGGGCACTTGCCCTAGCTGACCAAGCAGGAGGCCAGTGGAAAAGGCCGGCTCAGTCCCAGGTACTGGGGAGACAGCCAGACACGACCGCTCCTCCCAGTGCACAGGGTCTCACAGAAAGAAGGGCCCTGTGGTCTGCACTGGCTCTGCTGGAGGCGGGAGGGGCCACTCACTTCTGGGGGTGGGATGGCAGTTTGGCCACAGCTGGATGGCAGGAGATAATTGGGAGCATGTCCTTTGAACAGGATGGCAGAGTAGGAGGGAGTTCGAGCTAGGGCCCAGGTTTGAGGCCGAATTTGGGGCTGGAGCCGCAGGCTTGTGAGCCCTTGGCACTCGCACGTGGCTGCTGCGGGGGAGGGTGCCATGGCCCTCGCTCAGGAGGAGGAGAGAAGAGCCCCCACGTGCCCCTCGTGGTAGGCCTCACAGAGTGAGTGCCTGGCCTGGGCCTGGGCCTGTGGCTTGGGCAAGAGCTGCATGCAGGACACCTTGTTCCCTGATAAGATGAGGCAATCGCTCTAGGGCTGCTGCTCTGCTCGCTGCCTCGCTGTGGTGCCAGGGAACATTTATGTAACCCGGCCCTGTCCCGCTTGCCCCTGCCTGACTCCGCACCCCTGCTGGACTCTGCATTGCTGCTCACACTGCAAGCCCCACATCCCTGCGGCCAAGTGGCTAGGCACCCTAAGATCTCGCTCCCCTGGCCCCTCTGCCTGGCACCTGCAGGCCCCGCCCACCTGGCCCCGCCTCCTCCGCCCTCCAGGGGTGGGGCCTCCCCCAACCTCCCCCTTACCCCCGCCTTCCCTGCCAGCGGAGGTAGGCAGGCTTCTGATGGTGGGAACTAGAGTGGCTTTGGTATTTATTGGGCAGGAAGGCTAGGAGCTCCCTCCCAGGGGTCCATTTCTGACAGGGCCAGTTCTGAGCTAGACTAAGAGCCCTTCTTGGGAGGTCCTGTCCTACTATTGCTGTCTCCTTGTCACACGCCCCGGAGGAGACAGCTGCAGGGTTTATCTCAGCCCAGCAAAGAGGACGCTTGGTCTGTGTAGTCCAGTGGGCACCCTCTGTCTTAGATCAGGATGTGTGCTCACTTCCTGAGAGGCTAGGCATGGCTGGGCCCCACCTTGCTCTTGGTGCCCCCACCCCCGTCTGCTCAGCCATACACACCCCCACCCTGGAGCTGGTTCCCAGATCAGTGGTTTTCAGAGTGAAGTCGGAAAACCCCTGCAGGTATCTGAGACCCTTTCTGGGGCCACGAAATCCGAACTGGGTTTGTTTGTCGTTAGTTTGTTTTTGAGACAGAGTCTCACTCTCTCCCCCTGGGTGGAATGCCTTGGAGTCAGCCTGGCTCACAGCAACCTCAAACTCCTGGGCTCCAGCGATCTTCCTGCCTCAGCCTCTCAAATAGCTGGAACTACAGGAACCCGGCACAACACCGGGCTAATTTTTCTGTTTTTAATAGAGACAGGGTCTCACTCTTGCTTGGACTGGTCTCAAACTTCTAAGCTGAAGCGATCCTCTCGCCTTAGCAGACATGAGCCACTGCACCTGTCCTTCAAGACTTTTCATAACAATTACATTATATGCTCTTCATCCCCCCATAAGCGTTCAATGGGTATTCGAGGTGCTATAGGAGGTGTGATGGATCATCCGTCTAACAGTTACTGGAATGTGTGCTTGGGTTTGGAACTTTCTTCCCTTTCAGTTTCTAAAACAGTAAATGTCAATGGCAATTTCCCATGTAAACCAAAGCACTTGGGCCTCCTTGCCACAAGTGTGAAAGTGGCCTGGAGTATGCCACACTGTTCCGCCTGTCCCCCACCCATTCTCCATTCTGCTGGCTGCTCCTTGCTTAACTCCTGGGTGCTGCTGGAATGTCACCCTCCAGGGTCTGCCTGGCCATCCCTGGTGCTGCCCACTGCCAGCGTGAGTCTTGACTTCTGTCTGTGGACCAGGTCACTGGCTGCTGCATCTCCTTCAGGATGCTGCAGAGGAACAGAGGACAGAGCAGGGAAGGCTGTGTCTGTCTAGGTTAGAACCATATCCCCTGGAGCAGCCGCTCGTCACGTGCTCTAAGTATGGAGCTGCTGACACACGGAAAGGCCCAGAGCTCTGTACCGACCTCGTGGTCATACCAGGCCTCCCACCTTCCTCCATTGCAGGCCGCCTGGTACCAGCGTCCCAGTTCATTGGGTGCTGCTGTTCTCTGGAGCCCCAGTATCACCTAGCCCTACTGTAATTTTACCCACCTCACGTGCTTGCCTGGATTGTATGTAAGCAGAAGGACCTGAAAAGGACAGATCCCCCAACAAGGGCTATTAGGAAGCCGGGTGAGTCTGAATTGGGCTTGGTTCCCCTCCCCCACAGGTCCAAATCTGAGAAGACCCAGCTGGCAGAGCTAAGGGATAAAAGTAACAAAAATAACTAAACTTTCAAGACTGAAAGTCGGGAAAACGCCGGGCACAGTGCCAAGGCTGGTTGTGTGCGACACTATGGGATTGCCTCGTGGACCCCACTGGCATATCCTGTGGTTCCTCTAACACAGACCACAAGCTGAGTGACTTAAAGACAACAGAAATTTACTCTCTCACAGTTTCAGAAACCACAAGTCCGAAGTCAGTGTTGGCAGTGTTGGCAGTGTTGGTGCCTTCTGGAGGCTGTGAGGGAGGGTCCATTGCGTGCCTACCCTCCCGTTCTCGTCTCACACTTGTGAGCTCATCTCAGGACTGCAGAGCCCCTTTTTCCAAATGAGGGAACATCCCCAGGTTCTGGGGGTTATAACGTGACTAAGTCTTTTGGGGACGATTCTCCACTTTCCTGCAGGCAGTGAGGAGCTTAACCATGCTGTCACTGCATGTGCAAACAGAGTCTGAGCTTCGTCTTCTGGCCTGATGCAGTTAATGCAAGACCATTTCACGTTAGACCTTTCCCAGCTGTTAATGACTAATGTGCATTGGGTATCTCAAAGAGAAATACCCAATGTGTGGGAGTTTTCAAACTTTTCTGTTGATGAGATTGTTTTTCCCCCTTGGAACCTTTAACAGTTTATTCAGTAATAACGTTTGTTTGAACATGGTCTGGAAAATAATGGGCTAGAATATATATATATATATATATATATATATATTTTTTTTTTTTTTTTTTTTTTTGAGACAGAGCCTCAAGCTGTCACCCTGGATAGAGTGCTGTGGCATCACAGCTCACAGCAACCTACAATTCCTGTGCTCAAGCAAGTCTCCTGCCTCCATCTCCCAAGTAGCTGAGACTACAGGCACCGCCACAATGCCCAGCCATTTTTTGGTTGCAGCCATCATTGTTGTTTGGTGGGCCTGGGCTGGATTCGAACCCGCCAGCTCAGGTGTACGTGGCTGGCGCCTTAGCCCTTTGAGCAATAGGTACCGAGCCAGGGCTAGAATATATTTTAACATTCCTTTTCAGCTAGATACAGTGGCTCACCACTGTGATCCTAGTACCCTGGGAGGCTGATGCGAGTAGATTGCTTGATCTCGGGAGTTTGAGACCAGCCTGAGAAAGAGTGAGACCTCATCTCTAATAGAAATAGAAAAACCAGCCAGGTGTTGTGGTGGTACCTGTAGTCCCAGCTACTTGGAAGGCTGAGACAAGAGGATCTCTTGAGCCCAGGAGTTTGAGGTTGCTGTGAGCTATGATGCCATGGCACTCTACCCAGGGTGACAGAGTAAGACTTTGTCCTAAATAAATAAATAAATAAATAATTCCTTTTCATTGTTGTCAAAAAAAAAAAAATACACATGATTTTCTAAAAGACCCATGCCATGGAAGAGCTTACAATAAAAAACATCCTCTTACCAGTCCAGCTCCACTCCCCAGAGACCAGCACCTCTGTGTTTTGAGTTGAATTATCTTGGTGGTTCCTGCCATATGAACTGAATGATTTTATTACTCTGACTTAATTTATCAGATTTAGCTACTGTCTGTTATTTTCCTGTCATGAAATTTAAGGATTGACCTCACTCCTAACCTTCCCTTCTACCTCCTCCTGAGTTAATGTATTATTATTTTAATTATGTTATTGGATATCTTTATAACTTTACACCTGTAATTTACACTTAGATATATCCTTTGTACACTGTGTGCATTCCCACCTTTCCCTTAAATCCACATTCTCTCTGGGGCCATTAAGTCAATTGTATGAGTTTTGTCTAACTAGTGCTAAGGTTTACATGCCTCACCTCAGTGAAGGCCTGTGCTGGAATTACATTTCCTCCTGCTGCCTCATGGGGTTGTTGTGAATGAAAGGTTGAAATAACATAGAAAAGGCCCCTAGCACTGTCCTGGGCACAGAACTCTTGACGATTGCTCATGTCCCATTTTAGTTTGCATGTCACTTGGTGGATCTCGGTTTTCTCGTATGTCTTCTATTTTTCCTGGCATTTGTAATTGCCTCTCTTTTTCTCTTTTAAACAAGGAATAGTAATATGTCTTAATGGTGTCCTGACATTTATTTGTCCAGGCTCTTGATAGTTCTTCCTGGTGCACAGAATTCACTGTTTTCCTGGAACTATCCCCCTCTGAGTTGTGACCTTCTTGCTGCATAGTGAGATGACCCTTTGCTATTCAGTCCTGTCTCTGGCTTCTTGGGTTTGTTGGTCTCATTTTTGCAGGAGTATGAGAGACATAAACTTGGAAGGCCCTGTTCCTTTGTCTTCTAACATCCAGTGTGACTTAGGAAGTCTGATGTCTCTCCCATCTTTGTTCCGTTTTGGATGACATGGTGTTTGTTTCTCCTCTCTCTCTATTAAGTCTTGGGATCTCTCCTTTCTACTGTGATCTAACATTGCTGAAATTCTCACCGCAGGAGCCTTTACTAAACACTTGCCTTGCCCTCTTCTGGGCCAGCCTTTCCCAGATTAGTCTCTTGCCTTCTTTTTAACTCTGACAGATACTGTTCTATTATTTCTTTTCTTTTTTTTTAATTTTTTTTTATTATTTTATTAAGGAATTTGTACATAGATCATACATACATATTATTTCTATTGTTTCTTTTGTAATTTCTTTTCTTTCTTTTTTTTTTTTTTTGTTGTTGTTTTTGTTTTCTCATTCAGCACCTCTTGTTTGTTAAATGTTGAACTCCCTGGGTTGATTTCTCTGTGGCTGTCAATTTTTCACTTCTACTGTCTGTTGAATAGGTTTGAGAAATGATGGTGGCTACTTGATTTTGAATCTCCCCCTAATGCCCTTTCCTCTAAAACGTAAGATCAATAAGGGGAGCAAATAGGAATATGCTTGGCCCTCAGCTTCAGCAGTACTAGAAGACATAACACTGCAATTTTCACATATTTTCTAGAACTCTTTTTGTTCTTTTCACTAGGATATTTGCTTGAGTACATGTCCAGATTTTCTATGGAATTTTTGGACAATGATATTTTCAATTTCTAAATGCTATTTTTTGGTCTTTGAACTTCCTTTTTATGGTATCCTGTTTGGTCTGTGCATCAAATGTTGTGTCAGATTCCTCCAAAAATCCTAATTACAAGTTTTAGGTTTAACAACATCCTCTTCTGTTCCTGGGCTTCACTCCTTTTCCTCTGGAGTTAGTGGTTTTGCCGCACTTGGCCTTTCTCCTTCAATGTTGCTGATTTTCCTTGCCTGGCTGGCCATCCTTGGGTGTCTGTCTGTGTCCTCTGCTGGGCATAGGTGGGCCAGCTTCAAGGACAGGCAGTCTGATTTAGGGATTATAGGGGAGAGAGGGGAAGGAGGAGAGACAGGGTAGGAAGGGTGTGGCCACCCTTGCTGACAGAAGGGCTGCTTTCTGGGGTGCCAGAGTTTTTGTCCTCCCCCTGTTCTCCCTGAGCAATTGATGTCATTTTCATGGTTCAGGTTGGGTAAATGCAGCCCCCTTACTAGGTGTTTCGGTTCTGCCCTTTCAGTCATTGTCCTTGTCTTTCCCGTGCCGGGGTCTGCAGGGTCCTGTTGGAGTCCCCTGCTCCCTTGGTGGGCACAGGCAGGCCAGTTGGCTGTGGCGTCTTAGACCCTGAAAAATGGCCCAGTCTGGACACTGTCCACCCCACCCCCTGACCCACTCCATATTATAGCCGTGACTGAGGAGGGTTGGAATAGAATCAGGGTGCCAGGGTTTGGGAACTACCTCCCTGCCCTGCAGGGTACCGGGATCCAGGGTATGGCTGCTGTGGGACCAGCATGTGGGGAGCTGGACTCTGCTCGGCGTGGGGAGTCTGAGCAGGGGCCTGTACCCCCTGCGTAGGTGCCATGTCATCCCGGCTGTGGGCAGGAGGGCCGTGGGCTCCCTTCCTCTTCGCAGGGCTGGACTTAGTACTGGCCGGTGGAGATGGGGCACTGAGGAGGGGTGGCTGAGGGAAGCAAGGTAAGGGGTCAAGGCTGAGACTGACGCTCTGCCCTGTCCCCTCGCAGGTGAGAGGCCCTTCGCCTGCAGCTGGCAGGACTGCAGCAAGAAGTTCGCGCGCTCGGACGAGCTGGCCCGGCACTACCGCACGCACACCGGGGAGAAGAAGTTCGGCTGCCCCGTCTGCGAGAAGCGCTTCATGCGTAGCGACCACCTGACGAAGCACGCGCGCCGCCACGCCAACTTCCACCCGGGCATGCTGCAGCGGCGCGGCGGCGGCTCCCGCACCGGCTCGCTCAGCGACTACAGCCGCTCGGACGCCAGCAGCCCCGCCATCAGCCCCGCCAGCTCCCCCTAGCCGGCCTCGCCCGCCCGCAGCCACGGGGCCATGCCGGCCGCCCTGCCGTTCTGTGATAGAGAAGAGGGGACTGTCCAAGAAGTCCATGAAAAAACACTTTCTTCACCTCAGGTGTCAAAGGACGTTTGTTAAAAAAAGAAAAAGAAAAAAAAAACAGCCACAATGAATTTCAAAGACCCCACACCATCCACAAATTGCACAACAGGCATGCCCACGAGGTCGAGATTCAGCAGTGTTGAACCCTCCTTTCTCAGGGATGGACACGGGCCCGAGGTCAGTGAGGACGCCCTTCCTGCCGCCTTACTCCGTACACACGTTTGCACTCTGGAGTTTTCTGTTCCGGTGGGAAACGTGCTGGGGACGGAGCAGGCCAGCAGCCCCGGTGGCGCTCAGCTCGGCAGGTGGAAGCAGACTGGGCCTCACGCAGCTGTTTCTGAGAAACAGGCCCCCTCAGAGGGATGCCTTAGGCTGTGCTGGGCGGAGGAGCACCCCACTTCTCCCACCCTGCCTTGCTCCAGCCCCGATCGCTGGGAGCAGAGACATGAGCCCTAGGTGGCCACACCACTGCACGGCCACCCCACCCGGCCCCACTGCTCTGTGTCCCCACCGAAGGCGC
Organism: Perodicticus potto; assembly: GCA_963574655.1. NCBI lineage: Eukaryota > Metazoa > Chordata > Mammalia > Primates > Lorisidae > Perodicticus > Perodicticus potto. The sequence goes on from CAUYRH010002816.1 coordinate 108,216, forward strand.
TCGGAGCCTTTCACGATTACATGCCATGTTCTCCGACTGAGATCCTGGCCTTCTGAGAAGATGGCAGCAGGTCTTGGTGGCGCACCCATTTCTGGAGCTCTCCCGCACCGGCACTGCCGCCCGGGCACCTGTGTTTGAAACCATGGGTGAGACTGTGGGTCCGCCTCATTGGAGGGCCTTTGTGAGGGCCGAGCTTGTGACAGCATGCTTGGTACTTTAGAGACCCTTCTGTAGCAAGAGACCGGAACATTGTGACTTGGAACTTTGCAGGAGTGTCTCAGCAGATACGATGGGAAACGCTGTCTGAACGTGCGTTGTTTCCTCCCTAGGGAACACCAGATGGAAAGTTACGGGAAACACTTTCCTCGGACCCGCCATATCCCCAGCACAGACTTAGCAAACTTCTAGCCTCCCCGTATCCCCTGGATTCCTCCTTCCTGTCCTTCCTGCATCTCCCTGCCCTGCCCGGGAGACCCCAGGCCACAACCAGCCTGTGGCACAGTGGGATCGCTGAGGGTCTCCGTGGCCAGCCTTTCCTGGTAGGAGAGGAGAGGAGGAGCAGAGAGTGGGCTGGGGTTCAAGCCTTGGGCCCAGTCAGTTAAGCCATGGTCTAGCAAGTTCCTCTGCAGACACAGGGGTGTCCACCCCAGCCTGCAGCCCAGGCACCACCCTCCCTTCTCTTAGTTGGGGCCTGTACATACAAGGTCCCAGGACAGAGTATGTGTGTGTATATATGTCTATGTGTGCGCGCGCGCGCGTGTGGGTGTGTGTGTGTGTGTGTGTGTTGGTGGGGGTGGGTGGGTTTGGGGCAGACTCGGGATAACTTGCAGAGATACCTATTTTGATGGGTACTCATTTTGATGAGAAATGGCCCTTGGGACCTCAAAGGGCCATAGATGGGCTTCCTGGGCCCAGAGTGCCTTGGTTGTGGCCATCCTGCTTCCACCGGCCCTGCCACGGCATGTGTGCAGAGAAACTCCAGAGACCTGGGTCCAGCTGGTACCCACAGCCTCTGGCCCCTATTTCTGGCTGACTCCAGAGTGGATAGGTGCCCTCTGTCCACAGCAGCTACACAGGTGGCAGTGTGCCATCTGCGTCTCTCCAGGTGCCCATTTCTAACTACCATGTGTCAGCTGGGATCACAGTGGGCCCTGAGTTGGGAGGAACGCAGTGCCTGCTGAGGGTACATGATGGTGGCCAGGGGCGGCCCCTGCCCTGGTCAGGTGGAAAGCTGGCCACCCAGGGTGCCGTGCAGCTGTACTGGGTGGGGCTCTAGGACAGCCTTGCTTGCATTTGGTCTGGGAGAGAGTGGATATGCAGAAGGGAGCTTGGCAGTAGAGAGCCCTGGGTACTTGGGGTACAAAGATCATTGTGCCTGGTTCCATAGTGAGGTCCCTCCCAAAGTTGTTTCTGTGTGAGGCAGAGAAAGCCACACTCTGAATACATTTCATGTCTCAGGAATTCACATTCCAGGTTCAGGAATTTTATTCCAAAGTCCTTTGGTGCGCTCACCATCCAGGTTTCCCAAAGGCAGGAGAAGGAGCAGCATGTCCCCCGGAGGCCGGTGCAGCACTCGCGAGGGAGAAGCCGGTGCCCTTGAATCTGCCGATGGCGTCTCTGAAGGAGGCCTCCTAACTCCACATTGCACATAGGAAGGGAAAGAAAGGGCTCCAAACCTAGTCATCTTGGAATAAAAAAAAAAAAAAGCTGGTTTGTTTTAGAGCGGGGTGGGGTTGGGGGGGGGGGAAGTGGGTGTTGGCTGTTTCCAAAGAGAGCACTTAATTTAATTTTTTCCTCTAAATGACCCAGGGCTGTTCCGTCTGATAGATGGAAGGGTAACATTGCCTTAAAACAGAAATATGCAGGAGTTGGCTATTTTTGGCAAATGAGTGTGTCTTCATTCCCAAAGTGGTTCTCGGGTAATGTCAGGGTGCGGTCCTTAGGCCGAGCCTGGCCTGGGAAGTGGGGATGGGGCACCAGGGGGGACTTCCTGCCGGGCACTCCTGGCTGGACCCTCCTGAATCATCTGGGGCTTAAATTCATCTCACTTGAAGGGCGGGTGGGGGGAAAGTCCATGAATCTCAGGCTCTATTCACATGGTTTCTCACTAGCAGGTTTCCATCTCATCATGAAACAGGGGTGCCTGTGTAAGGGGGGGGACCTCAGAACGCCACTCCCACTGAAGCAGCACACAGGGAGGGCCCTCCTGGAATGGCCTGCGTTTTCTTCTCACGTGGAATGTCTTCCCGGCCTGGGTCTGCTTCAGGGCTTTTCGTTTTCATGGCTTATGGCCATGCTTGCCAGTGTCAGTTGGGGTGAGGAACCCCCAGGGCTCGTAGAAATAATAGTGAAAACTCAAGTCTTTATTTTGGGGCAGACTTCAGCTCTAGCAGGCCACAGGGTGGCCTGAGTGAAGGGAGAATTCCCTACATTCAGAAAGGCCTAAAACGGACTCTGGGCTCAGTCGTCAGGGGGCTGCTGTCCAGCTCATGTCCTAAACAAGAAGGCCCCTCTTTGCGTCAGCCATACCAGGGGAACAGTTGTCAGCTCCCCAAATGCCTACTGAATCCTACAGCCATACAGAAAAACACAGATGGACACAGCCCGTCCCCCAAGGAGCCCGGAGGCCGCTCCTGCTGGGTGCTGTGTGGGAGCAGGCAGAGATGCCCTTGACAGGAACGTGGTCCTGGAGGTGCCTACCTGTGTCCCGCTGCACCCATAGCACTTGAGGTGCAAAATCCCCTTCCCCTCACTTTTTTCCAAGTCCATGCATCCAGGTAGGTATAGAATCTGCCATGGTGCCACCTCCAGGTAGAACCACCTGTGACTGCAGGCCTCACCGCTCCCTGGGAACCTGGTTCAGGACCCCGGCTGTGCCACCCAACAAGAAGGTGCAGTCTGAGCTCCTGGCTGTGGCTGTGTTCACAAGGCTACCTGGTTATTTGACTTCTGACAGGTATCACTTTTTTTTTTTTTTTTAAACACCATTTGAAGGTCATGTAATCAAAGATACAGTGCTAGAAAGTTGAAAGGGTGGGACGTGTTGGTTACATCATAACCAGTAAGAAATGCTTTGTACATTTTCCACATCTTTCGCTGCCCAAAGTTTCCATAGGCGATTCTGGTAACCATATTTTCCAAAACTAAAATGGAGATGTAGCTGATGGTTTTTGAGGTCAAGATCACCTCAGGAAGAATCAGGTCCCGTGACTCATGTTCCTGATTCTGAGGCTTTGAAGGTTTATCCTAGACACATTCCAGAGAATTTTGTACCAGAGTTTGGGTGTACAGTCCAGCTTACTACTGATACATGCCTGCATACCCTTCAGGGCAAGCCCTTTGCTGCCTGCCTGCAGTCAGAGGAGTTGCCTGTGGCAGGAGGTGAGAGCCACTGTCCACTGGGGAAAGGGGCCTCTCTTGGTTTCTACTGACCCCTTATCAAGGTGACCTGCACGTGGCCACCTGGCCCTGCCCAACCTCTCCCTTTCTCATACAGCTTTAAAACTTTACTACTATTATTTAAAAATGAACAGGATGGGAGAGAAGTAGTGTCCCCTGCCCTGCCAGTCACACGTTCCTGGGGCAGAGGAGGACAGAGGCAGGAAGTCCGGGGGTGAGGCGAAGGAACAGCTTTCCCCCGGGCCTTGTGCTGTTGACAGGCCATTTGGAAGCTGTGTGAGCTGAATTCCTGCAGAGATACCCACTCAGCACGGGAGCCATGGGCAGGGAGCGGGGCACAGCCCCAGGGTCTATTCGGGATCAGGGTGCCTTTCTCTGAGGGTGGGAGTGAAGACTTTGCTCCCTGGCCTCAGCTTAGAGAGGACCCCGTGCTCAGTGCTGGGGACCTCAGGGCTCGTCAGCCTCCACACTGCGGTTGGGCTCTCTGCTGAGAATCTGTGTCTCCTTTGGTGGCTGGGAATTGCTTGTGCGGTGTGTTGGGGGCATGCAGTGAGGGTCTCAGCTGTCCCCAGTTGCACAGACGACCCCTTTCCATGCAAAGCCATTGGTGGAGCTTCTCTGGAATCGTTTGCCCAAGGCAGAATCTAAGGGTCCGAGACCATTTCCGTGGAGCTCATGTTTTCCTTTCCATAGGAACTTTTTCTTTTTTTTTTTAACCAGCACCCGACCATGCTTCCGAAGGCCACGTTTCATCTTCCCTGCCTGGATCACTACAGTGACGTATTATAGTTGTACAGTTCGCAGTCTGGCCTTGGCTTGCTTGGATAAAACTTTGTATGTATTTTGTATGGCATAGATTCTATATTGTAATGACGTCCTATGCAAAAAGAAAAAAATTAACGAAATTGTAAATTTTATTGTTTTAACGTGTATGCATGTTTAGTGACGTTTACATTTTGAAATAAAATTTATGATTCATTATTATATTTGCTGGAACTGGTTCCTTTGTAGGGTTTGTTCTGCAGAGGCTGTGGGAGGGGAGGGGAGCAAAAATGGACAAACCTGAGCAGCCACAACTGGATGATGGCAGAAACGTGGCTGGAAGTTTGCAGGCCGTTGTGGAAGAACTGCGGAGAGTGAGTGTTCTGGCTCCCGCACCTGCCTGTGGGGCTGCTTCAGCCCATCCCATTGCCACCCCACCATCCATCCCAGAGAACACAAAAAAGGAGGTAGCAGTGGCAATGTCCCCCAAAGGGCGCAACACCTACCCCTAAAACACTCCCATAACCACGGATCTCAACCCCAGATGCTTCCCACCTCACGTCTCTGCCCAGGATCTAGCAAACACCCCATTTCTAGCTACTGAATTTCCAGCAGCAGACCATGGGCACTGACTCCAAGGTGTGCTGGTACCTGTGTGGACACCAGAGCTTGGTCACGTCCTCCATGATCATAGCGCCCCCATGGCAGATGATGTCCACTGCAGAGGCAATGAGAAACCCAAAGCTAGCTAGGTGGGGGGAGGGTGTCTGGGAGGAGTGTGCAGGCGTGGCCTGTGTCCTCAGCCCCGCCCACAGAGACCCCGGGCTGCATCTGGGCCATAGACTGTTCCTATACGTTCATCTGTTGTTCATAGGGTAAATAAAAACCACTGAGACGTGTAAAATATATTACTAACAAGTGCAGGCAATGCTGCTGATCCATGCTGGTTTTCCCTGAAGCCACATAAAATGCCTGCTTTCCATATCATGGATTGGGAGGGGGAAATGAATGCACCCACATACGCACTGAACAGTCATAAAAACAAGCACACATTGGGCGGTGCCTGTCCCGTATACTGGAGGTGGCGGGTTCAAACCCAGCTCCGGCCAAAAACTACAAAAAAAAAGGGAAATTTTGGGCGGCACTTGTGGCTCAGCCAGTAGGGCGCTGGCCCCATAAACCCAGGGTGGCAGGCTCAAACCCGGCCCCAGCCAAACTGCATCAAAAATTAGCCGGGCGTTGTGGCGGGCACCTGTAGTCCCAGCTACTCGGGAGGCTGAGGCAAGAGAATCGCCTAAGCCCAGGAGTTGGAGTTGCTGTGAGCTGTGACTCCACAGCACTCTACTGAGGGCGATAAAGTGAGACTCTGTCTCTACAAAAAAAAAAAGAAACAAGCACACATTCTCAAAGGTCTTTTTGGTGCTGAGATGTTTGGAGCCCATTCTTGGTTGGAGTATTTTCCCAGGGCAGCCGCCGTTCCGCCTTCAGAGACGTTTCCTTGTTACTCAGAACTTCCCAGATGGAGTGACCGCAGCACAGATCTGCTTCCATAAATAGCTGTATGTTGAGGCAATCTCAGATGCTTAAAAAAATATTGACAGGACAGAAAAGTAGCCCGTCAGTTACGATGTTGCTGAGGTTTGAAAGAAGTTATGCGTTGCTGCAGGAGTTCCTTTACAGAAGACTGGGTACCCAGCATTCACGGAGCCCCCCTCCAGGAACTGGAGGTCTCCTGGAGCTCTGACAGGCTCCCATTAGTGTAGGAGGAGAAAACAGCAAGCAATAGGTTTTCCTGGTGTATAAAAAACACAATTGTGGGGCGGTGGCTGTGGCTCAAAGGAGTAGGGTGCCAGCCCCATATACTGGAGGGGGTGACCCCCAACCATAAAATTATTTTCATTGCTACTTCATACCTGTAATTTTGCTACTGAAACATAGTGTAAATATCTGATATGCAGGATGTATTTTCATTGTTACAAAGGGGTCACGACCCACAGGTTGAGAACCACTGCCTGAAGGGGAAGAAGATTGTCCCAAAGGCATGGACACCCTAGTGGAGACTATCATAAATGAAAATTTCTCAAGTTTGTTTTTTGGAGACAGAGCCTCAAGCTGTCACCCTGGAGAGAGTGCTGTGGCATCACAGCTCACAGCAACCTCCAATTCCAGGGCTCAAGCGAGTCTCCTGCCTCCGCCTCCCAAGCAGCTGGGACTACAGGCACCTGCCACAACGCCTGGCCATTTTATGGTTGCAGCCGTCGTTGTTGTTTGGCGGGCCCGGGCTGGATTCGAACCCACCAGCCCAGGTGTACGTGGCTGGCGCCTTAGCCCGTTGAGCCACAGGTGCCGAGCCAATTTCTCAACTTTTACTAAAGACCTTGACACATTCCGTTCAGATGGATATTGAAATGCAGATCATCTCAACTTAAATAGAGCTTCTTCAAGACACTTTGTAATGAACCTGTCCAAAGTCAAGGTGAAAGAAAAAATTCTGCAAGCATCCAGGAGCAAGTGCCTACAAAGGCAGAGCCAATAGGATGACAGCAAACTTTTCAACTGAAACTTTCCAAGCCAGAAGAGAATGGCCATCTACCTTCAACATTCTTAAACAAAACAATTCTCAGCCCAGAATACTGTATCCTGCTAAACTGAGCTTCAAAACTAATGGAGAAATCAAATCTTTTGTGGATACACAAACACTGAGGAAATTCGCCACAACAAGGCCAGCTCTACAGGTAATACTTAGACCTATTCTCAACACTGACTATCACAATGGACCACCCGCAAAGTAAACACCCAGAAGGTAAAGGTCAAAACTTAGATTCCATGATGGTGCAAAGGATAAAACTACACAATGGACTTTTACAAAATAAGATGAATAGAACTCCACTACACTTATCAATTTTCTCAATAAATGTCAATGGATTGAATTCACCACTGATGAGGCACAGGCTGGCTGATTGGATAAAAAAAGCACAAGCCATCCATATGCTGTCTCCAGGAGACACACCTGGCATTGAAGGACAAATCAAGACTCAGGGTTAGGGTATGGAAAACATTATTTCAAGCAAATGAAAATCAGAAGAAAGGAGTTGTAATCATATTTTCAGATACAAGCAGATTTAAAGCAACTAAAGTTAAGAAAAGATGGACACTTAATATTCATCAAAGGAACAATACCATAAAAAGACATTTCAACTGTAAATATGTATGCACCCAACTTAAATGCTTCCAGATTTATGAAATAGACCTTGATGGTTCTGAGCAATATAATATCCCATAACACTATAATTCAGGGGATTTTAACACCCCTCTGACAGAATTGTACAGATCCTCTGAACAGAAACTAAATAAAGATTCAAAGGACTTAAGTGTGACCCTAGAACAAATGGAATTAATAGACATATACAGAACATACCCTCCCAAAGCTAAGGAATATACATTTTTCATGTCAACCCATGATACATACTCCAAAATAGACCGCATCCTAGGATATAAATCAAACCTCAGCAAAATTAAAAAAATACTAATTATACCTTGTATCTCCTCAGACCACAAAGCAATAAAGGTGGAACACAACTCCAAGAAAAACATTCATTCCCACACAAAGACATGGAAAGTAAACCACCTCATGCTGAATGATGGTTGGGTTCAGGAAGAGATAAAAGAGGAAATTCTTAAATTCCTTAAACATAACAACAATGAAGGCACAAGTTACCAAAACCTGTGGGATACAGCAAAAGTAGCCTTAAGAGGGAAATTTATTGCAACATTCAAAAAACAGGAGGACAGCACATCAACAAACTCATGAACCATCTTATGTACTTGGAAAAGGAAAAACATTCTAATACCAAATGCAGCAAAAGAAAAGAAATAAGTGAAATTAAATCAGAAATTAATGAAATTGAAAACAAAAGAATCATTCAGAAAATTAACAAACAAAATGTTGGTTTTTTGAGAAAATAAAATCAATAAACCTTTGACTAGATTAACTAGAAACAGAAATGTAAAATCTCTAATAATCTCAATCAGAAATGACAAAGGAGAAGTAACAACAGATGCCATAGAGACAAAAGGGATCATCTCTGAGTATTATAAGAAACTCTATGCCCCAAAATTTGACAATGTGGAGGAAATAGGTCAATACCTGGAATCATACTTTCTCCCTAGACTTAACCAAGAAGAAATAGATCTTTTGAATAGACCAATATCAAAAACTGAGATCAAAGAAACAATAAAAAAATCTCCCAACAAAAAAAAAAAGTCCTTGTCCAGATGTTTCACACCAGAATTATATCAAACCGTCAAAGAACTTATATCCATACTGCAGAAATCATTCCAAAAAACTGAGAAGGAAGGTTTCTTCCCCAACACGTTCTATGAAGCAAACATCACCCTGATACCAAAACCAGGAAAAGACACAACTATAAAGGAGAACTTCAGACCAATTTCACCAATGAATATAGATGCAAAAATTCTCAATAAAATTCTAGGCAATAGACTACAGCTATACATAAAAATCATTCGTCATGATCAAGTAGGTTTCATCCCCAGGATGTAAGTCTGGTTTAACATTAGAGCACTGGCCACATACACTGGAGATGGCAGGTTCAAACCTGGCCTGGGCCTGCTAAACAACAATGACAACTGCAACAACAACAAAAAATAGCCAGGCGCTTTGGTGAGCGCCTGTAGTCCCAGCTACTTGGGAGGCTGAGGCAAGAGAATCTCCTAAGCCCAAGAGTTTGAGGTTGCTATAGGCTGTGATGCCATGGCTCTCTACCAAGGAGAGTAGACTCTGAGAGTGAGAGTCTCAGAGTGAGACTCTGTCTCAAAAAAAAAAAAAAATCAGAAGCAAAAACAAAGACCATATGATACTCTCAATAGATTCAGAAAAGGCATTCAATAAAATTTAGCATCCTTTTCTAATTAGAACATTTAAGAATATAGCCATAGGTGGCACATTTCTTAAACTGACTGAAGCCGTCTATGACAAACCCACAGCTAATATTATACTGAATGAAGTAAAACTGAAAGCTTTTCCACTTAGAACTGGAACCAGATAAGGTTGTCCTCTATCACCACTACTATTCAACATAGTACTGGAAGTTCTAGCCAATTCAATCAGGCAAGAGAAGGAAATAAAGGACATCTAAATTGGGGCAAACGAGGTCAAACTCTTGCTCTTTGCTGACGATATGATCTTATACTTAGAGAACCCCAAAGACTCAAACACAAGACTCCTGGAAGTGATCAAAAAAATATAGCAATGTCTCAGGGTACAAAATCAATGTCCACAAATCAGTAGCCTTTATACATGCAAATAAAAGCCAAGATGAGAAGCTAATCAAGGACACAATTACCTTCACAATATCTCCAAAAAAAAAAAAAAAAAAAGGAAAGAAAAGAAAGAAAAAGAAAAAGAAATACCTAGGAATATACCTAACGAAAGAGGTGAAGGACTTCTATAAAGAAAATTATAAAACCCTAAGAAAAGATACAGCAGAAGATAGTAACAAATAGAACATACCATGCTCATAGCTGGGAAGAATCAACATTGTCAAAATGTCCATACTTCCCAAAGCAATCTACAGAGTCAATGCAATCCCTAGTAAGATACCATCATTAGGCTCTGTGCCTGTGGCTCAAGCGGCTAAGGTGCCAGCCACGTACACCTGAACTGGCGGGTTCGAATCCAGCCCAGCCCGCCAAACAACAATGATGGCTGCAACCTAAATTGGCCAGGCGTTGTGGTGGCTGCCTGTAGTCCCATCTACTTGGGAGGCGGAGGCAGGAGACTCGCTTGAGCCCAGGAATTAGAAGTTACTGTGAGCTGTGATGCCACAGCACTCTATCCAGGGTGACAGCTTGAGGCTCTGTCTCAAAAAAAAAAAAAAAATACCATCATTATACTTTCAAGATTTGGAAAAAATAATTTGTCATTTTTATGGAATCAGAAGAAACCTGATATAGCCAAGACAATTCTTAGTAATAAAAACAAATCTGGGAGTATCACCCTACCAGATTTTTGTTTATACTACAAGGCTATAGTGATCAAAACAGCATGGCATTGGCACAAAAATAGAGACATTGACATTTGGAACCAAATAGAAAATCATGAGATGAAACTAACATCTTACAGCCACCTGTTCTTTGATAAACTAAATGAGAACATATGCTGGGGAAAGAATCCCTGTTTAATAAATGGTGTTGGGAAAACTGGAAAACCACACATAAAAGACTGAAACTGGACCTGTACCTCTCACCACTTACAAAAATTGATTCAAGATGGATAAAAGATTTAAATCTAAGGCATGAAACAATAAAAATCCTTGAAGAAAGTATGGGGAAAACAATTGAAGATAGCGGTCTGGGGAAAGATTTTATGAAGAAGACTTTCATGGCAATTGGAACAACAACAAAAATTAACAAATGGGACTTAATTAAACTGAAAAGCTTCTGTCCCGCTAAGGAAACAACACCCAAAGCAAATAGACAATCTTCAGAATGGGAAAAGATATTTGCATATTATGAATTGGACTAAAGCTTGATAACTAAGATCTACAGACAACTCAAATTAATCACCAAAAAAGAGCCAACAATCCCTTATATCGCTGGGCAAGAGACATGTATAGAACCTTCTCTAAAGAAGACAGACAAATGGCTAACAAACATGAAAAAATGCTCATCATCCCTAATCATCAGAGAAATGCAAATCAAAACCACCCTGAGATTATCACCTAACCCCAGTGAGAATTGCCCACATCACAAAGTCTCAAAGCTGCAGATATGGAGAGAAGGGAACGCTGCTGGTGGGACTGCAAACTAATACAACATTTCTGGAAGGAAGTGTGGAGAATCCTCAAAAAACTCAAATTAGACCTTGCATTTGATTCTGCAAACCCATTACTAAGTACCTACCCAGCAGAAAAAAAAATTAGTTTTATCATAGGGACATTTGCACTAGACTATTTATTGCAGCTCAATTTACAATCACCAAAATGTGGAAACAGCCTAAATGCCCACCAACCCAGGAATGGATTAACAAGCTGTATATTATACCATGGAATACTATTCAGCTATTAAAAAGATGGAGATTTTATTTCTTTTGGATTAACCTGGATGGAGGTGGAACACATTCTTCTTAGTAAAGCATCCCAAGAATGGAGAAGCAAGAATCCAATGTGCTCAATTCTGATATGAAGGCAGCTAATACAAGGGGGAGGTAGGAGAATGAGCAAGTGGGGAGAGGGGAAGAGAAAGGGGATGGGAGGTCACAGTGTATGGCACACCTCTTGGGGGTGGGACACAATTGCAAGAGGAACTTTATCTAACAAATGCAATCAATGTAGCCTAATTCTTTATACCCTAAATGAATACCAAACAATTAAAAAAGCATCTTCTGCATCAGGCCAATATAAATGTAAATAGTCCATGAGTGTCAGTTCTCTTGCCTTCCTTTTTCCTACTTCCTATGATTCCAACAGAGCCAGTTGCCAACTTACTGCACCCCATTTTTTCTAAACAAATGATTGTTAATATGAGCATAATTTTTTTTTTTTTAGCCAGGGCTGGGTTTGAACCTGCCACCTCTGGCATATGGGGCCGGCGTCCTACTCACTGAGCCACAGGCACCTGGGCATGATTTTTTTTAGAGCTTTATCAATAGACCATATCCCCCGGTATTTACTCAATGCCCATATTTTATAAAAACAGCTCACCATTTCATTCTAATACTTTTTGACCAGGGAAAAATGTATACCTTATACTCTTGGCTTTGAACTTGAGCAGAACCAGATAAGCAAAGAGGTTTGGTTGCAGCAGGTTACTGGGTGTTTATAGCATTCTTTTTTGTTTTATAGCCAAACTACCCATCATCAAGGGAGCTGCTTTTTGATGAGCTGATTTAAAGCCAAGGTTTAGGAAGCTAGACTGAAAGTCAGATTAAGCAAAAACAAGTAAACCTGTTAATGATCTGCACAGATGGGGTTTTACAGCTTCCAAAATGTATCCAATGGCTGTAGGTTTTGTAAGACATAGTCTGAAGGATGATGGCAAAACCAACTTGGATGGCAAGAAATAGACTATATTAAATGGGGTAGGTTCGGAAGCATCTGAAAATGCGAATTGCCGCTGCCTTTGTTAATGAGGCTGCTATTTTTCAAGGCACTCTAATGAGGCCAATCTATTTCATAGCACAAAGTAACTTCCTTGTTATCGCTCTCTCTCTTCTTTATTTTTTTCTTTTTCTTGCTTTCTTCCATTTACACATTTTTACCTTTTTCTTTTTTCTGGTAGGCTCCACTCAGAAACCGTAGTTGGGCTAGAAGGACAGATTAGGAAATGTGAGTGGTTATACCAAGCTGGTTATTTATAAAGAGGCGTCAGGAACTCCCAACTGGGTTCCCAGAGGTGAGCCTCGTCATGTTTGGAAAGGCTTGGTCAAATGCTATTACAACCATAACACCAAAGATCATTGATCACAGATTATCCTAGAAGATATAATAATAATAAAAACGTCAAAATATTGTGAGAATTACCAAAATGAGACACAAAACCACAAAGTGAGCGTGTGCCATTGGAAATACGGTGCCAGGAGAGGCACTGGACTCAGGGGTGCCACAAACCTTCAATTTACAAAAAATACAACATCTATAAAGCTCAATAAAGTGAAGCACAAGAAAATGAAGTATGCTTATACATTAAAAAAGATATTCATAGCTACATTGTTTATACCATTAAAAGATTGGAAGTAGCCCAATAGGGGATTGGTTAAATAGATTTTGGTATATCTACACTACTGAATATTATACAGATGTAGGAAAGAAAAAGGAAACTCCAATACTGACACAAAAGACTGACATGTTCAGTAGTGTAGATAGTGTGCAATCTTCTTTAAAAGACGGACACGAAAAGGAACAATATGTTTTTGTGCTTGTTGTTACTAATGCACAGCAAAACTTTGGAAGGAAGGGGATACAAAGCTGATTGAGAACCAAAGCCATCTACCCCTATTCTCTGACACTAACAACAGAAACCACACCTGCTGTCTACATGACTGCTTCTCTACCATCACCGTTATCATTTCTTTACTCTTCTGCAACTGTCCTGCCCAAGAAAATGGTCTGATTGTTCATTATAAGAACCTCTACCCACTCCTTCATTGGACAGGATCAATAGTTTGTCCTCTTACATTCTTGGAATCCTTTGCTCTCAAAAGCTCCACCTTAATTTCACCCATCCTGGACTGTTGTATTGTGATTCTTATTTGGTCCTCGTCAAGTCCTTATTTTGAAAGACCCACCTTAAAACACCCTTGCAATTTTCAATACATTTCTACTTTACTTTATGCCATCTGAGACACTACTGAGCTGATGTGACGTTCTAAGCTAGTCTTACCCATGAGCGGTGTTGGTGATATTTGGGCCATCACCTTTGATATAATGAGAAGTGGGCACCCATTTGGTTGGCATATGTGTGTGAGGGGACTAGACAGTGATGGTAGAAGGGTGGAGAAAAGGTATAGTTTGTTTTGCCATTTGTATTTTTCTTCACCGAAAGTTTTTTATACTGCTGAATCATGTGAATTCATTATCTATTAAAAATTAAATAAAAAAGCAAATATATTGCATGAAAAAAATTAGGGGCCTGAGACAAATGATCACTCTCCCAGCCATGTGTGGATATGAGGAGAAGGCGGCCCTATCAAACCAGGAGGCGAGCCCGCCCCAGACACATGATCTGCTGGCTCCTTGATGTTGGCCTCCCTCGCCTCCAGAGCTGTGAGAAGTGAATGTTGTTTGAGCTGCCCAGCCCGTGCTGTTTGGTTTTAGTAGCCTGAGCTGACTAATACCTACAGACCAAAGTACGAAACCACATGGTGAAGGTTAACCCCAAAGTCAGGACGAGATGACTCAGAAGAGCCCAAGGGGGTTTCAACCACGCCTGCAATGTGAGTTTAACTTAGAATTTACAGGCTCACTTGGGTTTACTTCGAGGCACTTGATTGTACTCTGCAGTTACTGTATTTTTTTATAGACTGAAGGTTTGGGCAACCTTGCATCGAGCAAGTCATTTTTCCAACATGTGCTTATCTTGTGTCTCTGTGTAACATTTAGGTAATTCTTGTAATATTTCAAACTTTTTCTTTTTTTTCTTTTTTTCCAGACAGAGTCTCACTCTGTCACCCTAGTTAGAGTGCAGTGGCATCATAGCTCACAGCAACCTCAAACTCCTGGGCTCATGTGATCTTCCTGTCTCAGCCTCCCAAGTAGCTGGGACTACAGGTGCCCACCACAATACCCAGTTAGTTTTTTAGTAGAGGCAGTATCTCACTCTTGCTCAGGTGGGTCTTGACCTCCTGAGCTCAAGGGATCCATCCATCTCAGCCTCCCAGAGTGCTAGGATTATAGGCCTGAGCCACCACACCCAGCCTTTTTCATTATTATTATACCTGTTTTGGTGATCTGTGATCAGTGGTCTTTGATGTTATTGTTGTGATTGTTTTGGGGCACTATGAACCTTGCCCACATAAGGCTGTGAACTTAACCAACAAACGTGTATGTTCCAGCTGCTCCACTAACTGGCCATTCCCCTGTCTTTCTCCATCTCTCTTCCTCTCCTTGGGTCTCCCTAGTCCATGAGACACAACAGCATTGAACTTGGGCCAGTTAATAACTCCACAGTGGCCTCTAAGTGTTCAAGTGAGACTCTCTGAAGGGTTGCACATCTCTCACTTTAAATCAACAGCTAGAAACGATGGAGCTTAGTGGGAAGGAATGTCAAAAGCCAAGACAGGCTGAGGGCTGGGCTCCTTGCACCAAAGAGTTAGCCAAGTTGTGAATGCAAAGGAAAAGTTCTTGAGAGAAATTAAAAGCATACCAGTCGGTGAACACACAGGTGATGAGAAAGCAAAATGGCTTTAGTCAGCAATACATTCAGCTGATGGGGGAAAGCCTTCGTGGTCCCGATAGATGATCATATCAGCCACAACGTTCCCTTAGACCAAGGCTTAATCCAGAGCAAGGCCCTGACTCTCTTCAATTCTGTGAAGGCTAAGAGAGGTAAGGAAGCTGCAGAAGGGAAGTTCGAAGCTAACAGAGGTTGGCTCATGAGGTTTAAGTAGGAAGCCATCTCCTAACATAAAAGAGCCAGGTGAGGCCGCAGCTGTTGAGGCAGAAGCTGCAGCAAGTTATCCAGAAGATCTAGCTGAGATCACTGAGGAAGGTACCCAGCCTGAACAACACATTTCCAACATGGATAAAATAGCCTGAGGCCCAGCGTGGTGGCTCATGGCTATAATCCTGGGAGGATTCCTTCAGCCCAGGAGTTCAAGACCAGGTTGAGTAAGAGTGAGACTCTGTCTCTACTAAAAACAGAAAACTAGCCTGGCATTGTGGCAGGTGCCTATTGTCCCAGTCACTCAGGATACTTGGGAGGCTAAGTCAGGAGGATCACCAGAGCCCAGGAATTTGAGGTTGCTGTGACCTAACCTAGACTGACACCATGGCACTTTAGTCTGGGCAACAGAGTGAGACTCTGTCTCAAAAACAAACAAAAAACCTGAACAACAACAACCCCCCGCCCCCCCAAAAAGCCCAGCCTAATATTGGGAGAAAAATGCCACTTAAGACTTTCACAGCTAGAGAGAAAAAGTCAATGCCTGGCTTCAAAGCACAGGCTGACACTCTTTATTAGGGGCTAATGCAACTGATAATTTTTAAGTTGAGACTAATTTACCATTCCAAAACTCCTGGGCCCTTAAGAGTATGCTAAGTCTACTCTGCCTGTGCTCTATAAATGGAATAAGAAAGCCTGATGGGGACACGCCTGGTCATAGCATGATTTACTGAATATACATATATAGTTTTTGTAGAGACAGAGTCTCACTTTATCACCTTTGGTAGAGTGCTGTGGCGTCACACAGCTCACAGCAACCTCCAGCTCCTGGGCTTAGGCGATTCTCTTGCCTCAGCCTCCCGAGTAGCTGGGACTACAGGTGCCCGCCACAACGCCCGGCTATTTTTCTGTTTTGCAGTTTGACCAAGACCAGGTTTGAACACACTGAATATATTTTTTTTTTTTTGAGACAGAGCCTCAAGCTGTCACCCTGGATAGAGTGCTGTGGCATCACAGCTCACAGCAGCCTCCAATTCCTGGGCTCAAGCGAGTCTCCTGCCTCCGCCTCCCAAGTAGCTGGGACTACAGGCGCCCGCCACAACACCTGGCCATTTTTTGGTTGCAGCTGTCATTGTTGTTTGGCGGGCCGGGCTGAATTCGAACCTGCCAGCTCAGGTGTACGTGGCTGTTACCTTAGCCCGTTGAGCCACAGGCGCCGAGCCACATACTGAATATTTTAAGGCCACTTTGAAACATATTGTTCAAAAAAAGATCTCTTTCAAGATCTCACTGCTCACTGACTGTGCACCTGGTCACCCAAGAGCCCTAATGGAGACCTACAGGAGACTGATGTTTTCATACCTGCTATCACAACATCCATTCTGCAGCCCGTAGATGAAGAAGTAGACTTTGAAGTCTTACTATTTAAGAAACACATTTCATAAAGCTCTAGTTGCCACACATAGTGATTCCTTTCGTGGATTTAGGCAAAGCCCATTGAAAACCTGCTGCAGGCGGGGCCAGGTGTGCCGGCTCACACCTGTAATCTTAGCATGCTGAGAGGCCGAAAGGTGGATCGCTTGAGCTCAGGAGTTTGAGACCAGTCTGAGAAAAAGCAAGACCCCATCTCTGCTGAAAAATAAGAAAAATAATTAGCCAGGTGTCATGGTGGGTCCCAACTACTGGGAAGGGTGAGGCAAGAGGATCACTGGAGCCCAAAAGCTCAAGGTTGTGTGAGCTACATGACGCCACAGCATTTTACCCAGGGTGACAGAGTGAGACTCTATATGTAAAAACAAAACAAACAAACAAACAAAAAACCAGAAAAAAATTATTCTGGGCTTGGCACCCATAGCACAGTGGTTATGGGGCAGCCCCATACACCAAGGCCAGGTAAACAACAATGACAACTGCAGCAACAACAAAAAAGACACAGCCAGGCATTGTGACTGGTGCCTGTAGACCCAGCTACTTGGGAGGCTGAGGCAAGAGAATCGTTTAGGCCCAAGAGTTGGAGGTTGCTGTGAGCTGTGATGCTGACAGTGCTCTACTGAGGGTAACAAAGGGAGATTCTGTCTCGAAAAAAAAAAAATCTTCTGGGGAGGTTCACCATTCTAGATGCCTTTAAGAACATTTGTGATTCATGGGAGGAAGTCAACAGGTGTTTAAAAGAAGTTGATTTCAACTTCTTCTACAGGGAAAGAGGCTCGGAGACTTCGTTGGAGGAAGTCACTGCAGATGGTATAGAAATGGCAGAACTAGACTTGGAAGTGGAGCCTGAACGTGTGGCTGAGACGCTGCAACTTCACAGTAAAACCTGAATAGATGAGGAGTTGCTTCTTACAGATGAGAAAAGAATGACGTTTCCTAGATGGAATCTACTCCTAGTGAACGTGCTGTGAACATTGCTGTAATGACAACGAAAGAGTTAGAATATTATGTAAACTAAGTTGGTACTAGGTAAAGCTGCGGCAGTGTTTGAGAGGAAGGCTCCAGTTTTGAAAGAAGTTCCTGTGGGTCAAATGCCATCAAACAGCACCACGTGCTACAGAGAATGTATCAGAAAGAAGAGTCTATGTGGTACACTTCACTCTGCCTTCCTTTGGGCATTGGCCACAACCACCCCAACCTTCTGCAGCCACCACTCTCATCAGTCAGCCGCCATCAACTTGAAGCAAAAACCCTGCACAACAAAAAGATCGCAACTTGTTGACGGCACAGATGATCAGTGGCAATTCTTAGCACCAAAGTATTTGTCAATTAAAGCAGGTACATTTGGGCCAAGCGCAGTGGCTGACCTGCAGTACCTGAGGCATGTGGATCACCTGAGCTCAGGAGTTGGGGACCAGACTGAGCAAGAGCGAGGCCCCATCTCTTAGTACTAAAAAGAGAAAAACTAGCCAGGTGTTGTGGCAAGTGCTTGTAGTCCCAGCTACTCTGGAGGCTGAGGCAAGAGGATCACTTGATCCCAGGAGGTTGAGGTTCTTGTGAGCTACGACACCATGGCTTCTACCCAGGGTGACATAATGAGACTCTGTCTCAAAAAAATAGCACGTACATTTATTTAGACATAATGCTACTGCACACTAATAGTGTACTGCATAGTATAAACATAACTTTTATAAGCACTGGAGACCCAAAGACTAGTGCACCTCATGTCACTGTCACATTTGTTTTATTGGGGCAGTCTGGAAGCAAACCTGCCACATCTCTGAGGTGTGCGGGTGTCACAACTGGGTGATGGCAGTAATAGCATTTGTTTTTCCGTTCTCTGTTTTGGCTCTAGGTGTGAAATGCTTGACAGTTTGACAGTTTGTGACATGGCCCACAGATGTCCCTCCTGGGTGTCATCTGGGCTTGTCCAAGCAGGCCTGGAGACTGACTTTGCAAAGTACAGACTTAAGTGTATGCAGATGGCTACGACCTGGCGGTGACCAGGTGCTGCTGCCTGCCCTGAATAGAGCTTTGCCCCAAAGCAGGGGAACTGCCAGGGAGTCTGGCACTGGAGCACAGCCAGCCAGCAACAGAAATAAAAAGAGAACTGCTCCTGCCAGAGAGAAAAGGGAGCCAAGCTTCTCGCTACGAAGCCTCTAAAACAACATTGATCTGAGGCTACGGAAGGCTGCTGTCCTGAGAGCCAGCAGGAGTCCCTACCCTGGGACCTGGAGGCATCTGACATTGTACTCTTAGGGAGGCACTGGAACCTTTTTTCTTCATGTACACAAATAAAGTAGTGTTTTCCAACCTTTTTAAACCTCATGGCATACTTGAATCTACAGTTAAACTTCCATGGCACACTTCAATTATGTAGACCAAAAAAAAAAAAAAGTACGAAAATAATACATTTGTTGTGCTTTGAACTTTTTCAAAAATAATTTAATGAATAATCTTTAAAATTTTTTTGCAGCACACCTAAGATCTTCTCACTGCACAACAGTGTGCCATGGCACACAGGTTGAACATCACTGCAGTAATAGGCCGGGTGTGGTGGCTCACACCCATCATCTTAGCAGTCTGGGAGGCCAAGGCAGGTGAATTTCTTGAGCTCATAAGTTCCAAATCCTGTCTCTAAAAGGAGTAGCCAGGCATTGTGGCAGGCCCCTGTAGTACCAGCTACCTGGGAGAATGAAGCAAGAGGATTGCTTGAGCCCAAGAGATTAAGGTTGCTGTAAGCTATGATGCCACATCACTTTACCAATGACAACTCTGTCTCAAGAAAGAAAAAAAGAAAGAAAATCACGGCAATAAAGAATGCATGCTCTGTATACAGCTGGTTATAAAACTAACTGAGAAAGCTCCAGTGAAAATGATTTTAAAAATGAAATGGGGTCCACCATAAGGGCATATGGCACACCTCCTGGGTGGGGGATACAACTACTACAGGGAACTTACCTAACAAAGGCAAACATAACCTAATCATTTGTACCCTCGTATTAATCTGAAATTTAAAAAAATGAAACAACAAAATGTTTTTTTCTTTTTTATGGAATGTTGAATCATGGTGTTCAAGGACTTTGGAAGTAATTTGATTATTGGTTTTATTTTTAAAATTTAGGAATTCTGTTCAAAGTAATACATATGAATAAGGTTTCAAAACCCAAATAATAATACTAATAAAACCCTAATGTTAGAATGTCTCTTCTTCACCCCTCCCACTCCTGACTTCCTCCAACCAGTTTTATCACCCAAGGTTAAATTTTTTAAAAAAAATCATTTCTATTTTAAAATATTTCATTGGTTATTCCTTTAAGCCTGAATGAAATGCTTGTCTTTTGCTTTGTGATTTATAAGTGTTTGAGAAAACATGCTGGTTTCTTCCTATGAAAGGTGAATATAGTTGGCCCTTGGCCAACACAGGTTTGAGCTCCGTGAGTTGACTTACGTGTGACTTTTCTTCTGCCTCCTCCACCCCGAGACAGCAAGAGCAACCCCTCCTGTCCTCCTTCTTCTTAGCCTACCCAGCAGGAAGACGACAAAGATGAAGGCCTATGGTGATCCACTGCCCCTTAATGACTAGTAAATAAATGTTCTCTTCCTTATGATTTTCCTCTGAACACTTTATTTCCTCTGCCTTCCTCAATTGTGGGAAAACAGTGTATAATACATCTAACAAACAAAATATGTGTTAATCGACTGTTTGTGTTATTGGTCAGGCGTCCAGTCAACAGTGGGCTGAGTAGTTAAGTTTGGGGAGAGTCAGAAGTTATACACGAATGTTTTATTTCTGTGGGAGTGCTGGCATCCCCACCCCACAATGGTTGTTCCAGGTCAACTGTAATTACCTCCATCTCCCTTCCCGCCTTTTTCCGCCCCTGGCTCCTCCGTTTGAGGGGAGCGTCCTAAGGCTCCTGAAGGTGCACTCTGCAGCTTCCCGCCACACTCCGCCTGCCTATTGCCTGCTACTACACTTTTGTCCTGTGTCTTGACTCCCCTTCACAGGAAAGTAAGGGACTAAGGGTAGGGCAACCCCTGCCTCCACTCTTTCTATCCCCCTCTACCTGCCCCAGGCTTCCTCGGTCTTTACTTTTGCAATTTTGTCTTTGTTGCAAAAAAGGGGTCCCAAAGGTGAGAGCCCCTCTACCCCCAAGGCTGAGCATGTCACTGTTACTTATTACTGTACAGCTAAATCCTGGGTCAGGGGACAGTTCCTTCTCTGTGAATCTAAGTCTGACTACTAGAGGTAGCTAGTCTTAGCATCAAGAGAAAAGAGGATGACCCCATTTTACATTCTATCCATAGCTGAAAATTCTAACACATTGTAGTTTGCTTTAGAGTTCAAGCATAGTTTTATTACATACTTTTTTTCTCTTTAGCTTTTAACTGGCTCTCTTCCTTTTTGTTAACAGATTAATAATGTGCTTCTGCCATCAGTTCAGTTTTACCCTGTTTTTGTCCCAAGACCTCCTCCCCTGCCTTCTCCAGCCCCTTCATCTGGCTCCTTGTCCCTGGGCTTGCTAAGGCCTGGGGCCCCCTACCATACCCTGGACACAGTAGTCCAAACCTCAAGTCTTTCCCTTTCTTAGCTTTCTTTCTCATTTTGCTGGAATACATCCTCAAGTAACCGCCCAAGAAAGGATGCATGGGAAGTGGGTTTTGTTAATTAGTCCTTGGAAGTCTGAAAGCGTCTTTATTCTGCCCCATAATTGATTGATAATTTGGCCCAGTATAGAAAACTAGGTTCAAAATTACCTTCTGATAACCTCCCTACATCCGTTGCCACTGATGGGAAGTTTGATGTACTAGGGTTCTCAGCCTTTGCGCTGAACATCTTATTTTCACCCTCTTTGAAATCTGATAGTCCTGTTCCTCTACACTTTCATGCAGGTATTTCCAAGGACAGGTCTTTTTCCTTCCCCGCACCTTCCATGCACCACCACTCCAGCCGAAGAAACTGCAGTCTCTTCCGACCAGGAATGTTCTCTTCTGACGTCTTACCGGCAGGTGCCCTCCGTCCACATTCTTTCCTTTTTGGGATCCATGCTGGCTGAAGTGGACACATTGCTTCAGCCTTCTGTATTCCTAATCTCTTCTTTCAGGATTAGCCCTGTGCTTGTTTTTCCTCTTTCCTCCTGTTCTGCTCCTGGAGCCAGAACAAGCTGTTTGGCTTGCATCTCACTCATCCTCTAAAACCCCAGACTACGTGTCCGGTGCGTTGAAGGCTTGCTGGCATCCCTGTCCCCAGGCGCCCCGAGGCTTGGCCCCTTGTCCTGACCCTTCACAGGCTCTGAAACGGGAAAGGGTGCAGCGCATCTTCTCTAGGAGGGGCGTGCAGGGGGCGCAGACAGGGCTGTGGAGGGGGCCTTGGGGTCCCAGGGGCAGTCGGGGTGAGAGGTCAGGGTGGGGAGGAGGAGAGGATGTAGAGAGGAAGGGAAAGGCGGGTGTTCCTGGGCTTTCCAAAGCTCCAGAGAATTCTTGGGATTCACGACCAGCTTGCCAGTGAGCAAGGTTTAGGGTGGACACCAGGAAGGCTCCGGATTCGCGTGTGGGCTGATAAGC
The DNA here is from genome assembly GCA_963574655.1 of Perodicticus potto. Taxonomy (NCBI): domain Eukaryota; kingdom Metazoa; phylum Chordata; class Mammalia; order Primates; family Lorisidae; genus Perodicticus; species Perodicticus potto. The sequence goes on from CAUYRH010002816.1 coordinate 130,491, forward strand.
CGAAGCGGCACCGATGGCAGCAGGACCAGAGGCAGAGGCAAGGCGACCCCCGGGCGCGGCGGGGTCCTGCTGACCGGCCGCCCCCCTCTGAGCTGACCTGGCCCTCGCCGTGCAGGTGGGACGGGCTCTGCTTTCCCTCACAGCGCCACCCCGGCGGCAGGGGGCGCCCGAGAGCAGGCGGCCCGGCCGCTCCCGGGGGCCGCGGACTCTGTATCCTGACCCTCCGATGCCTTTCTGCCCCCGGTTCTGAGAACGCGCTTTGATTCTGGCCATCACGTGCACTGCTCTTCGCGGTAGTGATTTTAGGGTTTTAAGGTGCTTTTACTCCCGCGACCTCTTTAACAGGCGATGACAGAGAAACAGGGAGCGTCGCCCGCCTTCTCATTTACCCGGCAGGACCGAGCCTGGGAGGGTCACGGGTCACGTGAGCGCGGGGCGGGGCGAGCCGGGGCCGCCGGCCGAACGTGCCCCGCCCCGACGTGGCCACGCCCCCGACGTGGCCACGCCCCCCGCGCGCTGGGGACTGTGCTCCGTGACCGCGTGGCCTCTGACCTGTGCGCGAGTGAACGCACTGCCCCTGGAGCGTGTCCGAGGGACGCCGTCTCTTCCTGCCTGTCCCCTGGGGCGGAGTGTACCTGGGGCCGTAGCAGGGACGCAGAGCGCAGTGACTTGGGTGACGTTTTGGAAATTCGGGGAAGAGTGCTCCTAGTGTTTTAGCAGCGCTGCCTTCCTTCCTGGCCCCAGACATGAGCCCTCCTGGGGACCCTGCGCATTTCCGTCACTGCCTCCTCAACGCCCCCAACACGCACACCCCCTAACCTAGATGCTTCCAGAAGGTCTCTGTGCTGCAGACGTGGGCCTGTTGCTTATCAGTCCTAGATGTGTGGTCGGGCTGCACAGATGCAAATTCCGTGGGCTGCACTCTGCACCACCCATGGCGGTGGCTCTGGGGCAACGGCCATCTCCTCCCTGGACTAAAACAGCAGTCACCGTCTGTGTATTCCCAGCGCCACCTCTCCAACAGAGGGGTCCTTTTCAGAGAACTCGCAGCTGGCTTCTGTCCTCACTGCCAATGGCCTCTAGCTCCCACCTCACCTGGTACCTGCTTTGCTTCGCCCCTGCCTTCCTGACAGCCTCCAGCCTGCGGGAGCTACCCGGCTTCTCCACAGCTTCCTGTACAACCCCGTCCCCTCCACACCTCCCCTCTCCCCCTGTGGCAGTAGCCTGGCCTGCACCCTAACTGGTCCAGATAGCCAGGCATGCTCCCAGTCCCTCCAGGCTCTGCTCTCATGCTGCTCATCAGAGGCCTTACCTGAATCTCGCTATAGCTGGCCCACCCCACCACTCCCAGCCCCTCCCTGTGTCACCCTGGACCTAGGATGCACTGATCCCCTACAGGTCTCAGTGCCAGGAAAGGGGTGCCAGCTATTGAGCCCCCTCCCAGCACCCTGTGTTCCTGGATCAATGGATCATACCAGTAGTTCACTCTTTCCCCCCCATCCCCAGCCCACCAGGCTCAATCCCCCTAGACTCTGGGGTCACAGCTCAGTGGGCAGCCCTTTCCCAGCCAGCCTTCAGCTGCCTTGTCCTTGAAAGGTGATAATAGTGAGTTCCTGCTGAGATTGTGTTTGTTACCACCCAGGCACCATTCCTTCTAAGTAGTGGACCTATGTGGACTCTCTTCCTTCCCACTGCAACCTGGCCCATAAGGCACAAATGGAGGCTCTGTGGGGAAACAGGGACACACACACACATTTTAGCAAAAAGAAGCCCTGTGGGCCAGGTGTGGTGGCTCATGCTTGTAACCCTAGCACTGTGGGAGGCTGAGGCAGGTGGATTGCACTGAGCTCAGAGGTTTGAGACCAGCCTGAACCAGAGTGAGACCCCTTCTCTATCCAAACAAACAAACAAAAACAGGCATTGTGGCAGGCGCCGGTAGTCCCAGCTACTTGGGAGGCTGAAGCAAGAGAAACGCTTAAGCCCAAGAATTGGAGGTTGCTGTGAGCTATGACGCCACAGCACTCTACCGAGGGCCCTCTATCTCAATAAAAACATAAAAAAATAAAAGAAATAAAAGAAGCCCTGTGTATATGGGCAGCTGAGGTAGAAACAAGACTTCTCCAGGCGCGTTTTTCTATAAATTTGAGATATAATTTACATATCATATAATGTAGCCATTGAATTTATATACAGTAGTACCTCTGTGAGATGAACAAACTGGTTAACATGCAGAGGCGGTTGGCATCAGGAACTAGGCCTACTGTACTGACACAATACATGTCAACTGAAGGAGGTGGTCAGCTATGGGGGTTCTACTGTAATTCAGCAGATTTAAGTAGATTCACAGACATATACAAGCATTGCCACAGTCAGTTATAGACTATTACCTCAAAAACAAACCCTGTACCCTTTAGCTATCACCCCACTAACTCCACCTCCCAGCCCTGGGCAACCACTACTCTCCTTTGTCTCTATGGGTTTGCTTCTGAACATGTTAGATGGATGGAATTGTACAGTATGCGAGTCTTTGTGTCAGCTCTTTCCCTCAGCATCGCTTTTCAAGGTTCGCCCACGTTGCAGCCGGTCTCAGCCTCTCCCTCCATGTGGAAGGGATCCACAGAACAACATAATGAACTCGGCCTGCTGTACTGATACATAGGGATGTGGGGTGCATGTCAGGCCTATGAAAATAAGGTCAACTTCAGGAGGTGGTCAGTGTGGGGAGGTGCTCAGCTATGCAGGGTAAACTGTAATTCGGTGGATTTCAGTATATTCACAGACGTATGCTCAGCCTCCCAGCCCTTAAACACTTCGTCAGCCCAGAACCTACTGCAGCATTCCTCGGTACCCTCTGGGCGACAAAATTGTAGAATTATTCATCCAGATGCTGCTGAGAATCAAACCAATAACTTTACCCTGGTTAAGTCTGTGTATTTGTTCTTTTAAGCATTTGTCACGTTGAAGATTATCTTTCCTGTTAGAGTCATGGAGCAGCCTTGTAATGAGACTTTAAAATTATAATTGGATAATTAATTTAGACTTGAGATTTTAACTTGAAATCTAAGTTCTTACTCTGGAACACTTGGAAAACTTGAGTCACCATATTTTAATGTTATTAGATTTGTAAATAGTACTTAAGTACTTGGGAAGGGGTTTTGTGTTTTGGTCATTGAGAGTATTGAAGTACTGTACTAAAAAGCAAATTAAAAGTTAATTGTACAAATATAGTTGACTATGTTTAAAGAGATTTAATTAACACAATATGTGGATGGGTCAAATATAAATCAGCATCTGTCCCTCCTTTTGTGAAGTGATGGTTAAAAGTTGCTAGGCTTTTTCATAAAATAAGAGCATAAGTAAGTTGAATTTAAAAGTTTAAGGAAGAACTGGGCCTTTACGTTTATAACTTCAAAGAACTGAATGTTAATTTTAAAACTTTAAAATTTAAAATAAGATAAAGTCTGAATTTTGTGGACAAAAACATGCTCTTAGAAGATGTCAACACCCTCCCATTGAACTGGGGTAGAGTAAAAGTTGCAGAATTTAGGGAATTCCCTAATTCCCTGACAACGGGGCTGAGCAGGGGCCGTAGGGCCAGCAGGGCCACTCGGCCCTTGGCATTGGCCCACAGCAGTGCACTGTGACTATATTAAGTCCATCCCCATTGCAGCTTCAGCCAGTAGGGCCAATTAAAATGTCACCCTGATTATTATTCCCACTAAAGTGTCCCTGTCACCCTCAAAATAACCCCCACCTCTGCACTCTAGCTCTGATGGCCCCAGCACCCTGACACCCTGACTCCACAGCCCTCCCTGTCCATCTGTCCCCACCTCCAGTCCCCCACCAGCCTCCCCTCTTGTCTGCTTGTGGAATCCCTCAGGGGTGCGTGCACTGCTCTCCCCGCAGCCTGCTCCTTCCTTCCCACCTCTCCTCTCCTCTGCAGAGCCCCGAACCCCCAAGTGTGGAGGAGCCCCTGTTGCTTGCTCATATTCCTCCACCCTCATTTCCTTCTCTCCTCCCTGTCCTCTGTTTTTTGTCTTTTTTGCTGTTGTTGGGGGTCAGATGTCTCCTCCTTGAGAATGTGGAGTACGGGCTGATGCCTCCTCCGGGCCGGAAGCAGCACCCAATACCCTACCTGGCGGGGGGCAACACTCGTGGGGTGAGTGGGTGAGGCACATCAGAAGCACCTCCTCACAGGCGAGGAAACAGCTTCCAGGCTCCCTGGGCCTCTCTGACTCATGCGATTTTATGTGCCTGGATGAGTTGGGGGGGGCTGGGGGATGGGCACAGGGACAGCACAAGGCCACCGTAGGGATACGAGGCACTATACCAGAGGAAAAGACACCAAGACCCAGGCAAGGAACAGAGTTGGCACCTGGTGGGGAAGGTCTGTGGTCTGAGGGCTTCCGGGGAAGAGAGCTCGCCTGATGTCCAGCTTGGCTGGACGTGGGGACACAGAGAAAGCAGGCCAGGTGATGGGGCCCAGTGGGGGACTTGGGGCTCTACCCTGGGATTTGAGCAGTAAGGCAAAGCAGCACCTGCAGCCTTTTTCTGCTGGTTCAGTTGGACGGGGACCCAGGCTGGGCCACGAAAGGGCCTCCCATCTGCAATGACATGTGAGTGGCTGGTGCGGAGCTCCACCCTGTGCAGGGCTTTTCTGTTCCTTATCTCTCTCTCCTGGGGGCAGGGGTTGCAGGGTCCCCAGTTCCGTCCCTGCTCAGACACTTGGTGCTGCCTTTGAAGAAAGCGGACGAGACGCTGAGATAGACCTGTGAGCTCCAACCCAGTTCAGCGCTGAGACGGTAGGAGATCTGACCCCAAGCTGCCCACATGTCCGGGCCCACCACTGGTGACAGCATGTTCCGGCGGATCAGGAGTTCCATCTGAATGGGAGAAGCTCTTGGGTGTAGAGGAAGTGACGGGCGGGTTGGGGGGCAGGAGTGGAGGGCGTCTGAGGGTGGGAGAGGGCAGGTATGGGGTCTCACACCACAGCAGGCACCAGGGTCTTCTGGAGGGTGTATTAAAATAGCCTATCAGGTTCAGTACATCTAGGAACGGCTTCCCAGGTCAGCATGAGAATCAATGCTATAAACCAAGGCTCCGTCTCCTCATTCTTCTCATTTTGAAACCAGCTCCATGAGCCCCTATATGTTTTTACAATCCCCTCTCTCTTTACTAACTGCTAGAAACGAAATAATGGACTCTTGAACTCCTGGCCTCAGGAGATCCTCCTGCCTTGGTCTTCCAATGTGTTGCGATTACGGGCATGAGCCGCGTTCCCTGGTCTGAAACAATGGGTTTTCTAGGAGCTAAGATTCTGAAGGGCCTGGGGCAGATCTAACGCCGGCATTTGCTGTCCCCGACCACCCGCCTGCAATGCACACGGCCCCTTGTGAGAATCCTTACACCTGACCCAAACCACGGGGCCCGTCAGAGATGGATTTGAGGTGGCTGCTCCCATTCTCCAGGGAAGACGTCTGTCATATTAAAGATTTCTTTCTTCCTTGGCAGTCTTCATTGTCTCAATAATTAGACATTTTTTATGTTAAAATATTAAGCGAGTCTAACAGCAGTCTACTCGGAGAGGGAGAATTGATGCAGGACATCTGGCGACCTAGCCAGCTCAGCGGAGCTGGCGGACCTGCCGCCGCCTCCTTGGTGGTGTTGGTGCTGCGGCAGCCAGCTGAAGAGCCAGCGGGCTGGATGACAGGCAAGGAGGGGGTCCTACAATGCCCACCAGAGGCTCCAATAGCCAAAAAGGCTGGACAACTGCTGAGGAGACACCTGTGCCTTGGTGTCTCCTTCGCTTTACACTTGGGACTAAATGTGGAACCCCCATTTCCTATGCCTAGGTCAGTTTCTTGTGAATTTCCTAGGCCTGAATTCCATGGATGGACTGTGTCCATTCATTGAACACTCATTCACCTTGCCCCTGGTGGAAGGGACTGTATTCATTTGCTTCCTGGCCAAGGAACCCATACACCTATATATACCCTGAGGCTAGAGGCCTAGAGGAGGAGACGGGGAAAGACCGGGAGAGGAACGGAGAGAGCATCTCTCTCCCCACTTGAAATCTCTCCCTCTACCAGGAGCTTTGGTGTT